>AWUE01024859.1:0-11007 GCA_001974825.2 Corchorus olitorius
ACAAACAATAAACGGGTTCAATTCCCAACATTCCTATTTCAAAAATCCAAAATCCATTTTTGCTCGTTTATTTACTTAATATCAAAGATTAATAGATTTTAATGGCGTGAAAATCCTTAAGAATAGAAACAACCAGTAATAGAAACCCACATTAAGTCTAGACTAGTCAGTGCCGTCATTTTGACGGGCGTTGTGGGGGTGCTAATCCTTCCCCACGCGTACCCGACTCCCAAACCTTTTAGACTCTGGTTAGAAGACTGTTTATTAGGTTTAGTGTTGCCCTTGCCAAGCTTAGGTTAATATTAGACTTAATAATCTAATAGGTGGCTAATCACACCTAGGTTAAAAAAGATTAGTGGCGACTCCAAACATAGGGAACAGTAGTTTCCTCCTTCCTTCCCATTTTAAGGTCGTTAAATGGTAGGGTTCGGGAGCCCCGGACCCGCACGTTGCGACAGCTTGGCTACTCCACTGGGGACCGTTAGAGAGTCAAGCTGAATGCTAGTTTAGAGTTGACTAGGGTTTCCAAAATTGGTTGATTGCTTGAATTTATTCTTGGTTATTCATGCCTATGTTTTTGTTTTTTATACTTACATGTTCTCATATTTTTGTGTATATATTTTGCTTAACTTTTCTGCTTTGTTTCTCTTGGGGGTAGTTTGGTAATTATGGGTTGGGTTTGTGGTAAAGGTTCGCATGTTCCTTCACACGTGCGCTAAGTAACTTGCATTCTCATTTTGCATGGGCTTATACCGGAGCTCTACCCTTTTAGGTGGAGGCAAAGTAGCTAGCCCTCGTGTGACGATAGTCACCGTGCGGGTTTTTAGTGAAACACCTCCACTCAGACTGAACCCTTTCCGGTGAGCCTATAATGGGTGAGGATTGGGGGCCTTACTAGCCTAGTAGGCGACAGTGAGGACAGTCTGGGAACCTTTAGACCCAGTGTAAAGCCTCACCCAGCATGTAGATACCTTTAGAAATATCTCGCCTAGTTAGAGACAAACCCTGAGAGGATAAACCAAGGTGCACAAAAAGGAACATTTCTTACCTTTGCTATCTTATTTTGCAAATTAGATCGTAGAGTGAGCAATTGCATTGCTCATAATAAGTGGACAAACCTGCCCCAAGGCAATATTTGCCGAGGATTTCATGAAAAGTGTTTTTACAAGCGGGGCACTTTCTTTTCCAAAGCTTTTTAACTTGCATTTTCTTTTATACTCTTAAATATCACTAATGCTTTTTCTTGTTTTCCTATTTTCCTTTCATTTCGACATTATGCATTCTCATGCATTTCCTAGTATTTGCCAGATTACAATCGGGATATAAGATGCTCAATTAAGTCCCAAGATTGAACCATCTTTGTAAAGCTTAATCAAGTATCTTTTATTCCCATTGTCCTATGGCAAATGTCTAGACATTTCATCTATGTGCATATTCTATTCAAATATAATAACGCAATTAGTCATGTTTAATTTGAGGATTTGTCATGCATCATAACATCATTTGCAATATTTAGAAATTTGATTGCATTAATAAAGGGGTTTCTGATTCATGGTTCCGTTCTAAAGGTTTTAAGATAGATCCACATCCACAACACCGATATTTCATGCGATCAAAGGCAAGAGCAATGGCAGGACAGAGTAGTGAAGAAGTTGAGGAACTGAAGCGTGATAGAGATGAGATGAGAACAGTTGAAACAGATGATGGAAATGTTGAACAAACTGACTAGGTCTTTAGATACTACACCAAAAGAAGGAACATCGAATCAGAAAGCAGATGATTCTGGTGAAAAGGCTGATATGAACACGGGGAGCAGCTCTAAGGACAATGGCAAGTCGCCTGCTGATTTAGCTAACAATATGCCATCAGGGTATGTCTATACTCATACGGCACCATTTTATGCTCATCCTGGAACTTCTAGAGATGGTACTTATATCTCGTATGTCCCTATTGAGAATCCAGTGCATTATGACCCCGGGATACTCATGGCTCAGCAAGGCATGCTGACAGGGGTCACTGAGGAAAAAGAAGATTCGTTTGAAGAGAACAAGCGTAAGATGAGTTTGATGGAGGAAAGGCTTGTTGATACTTCGAAACTTTCTCTAGTGGATGATCTAGTTATACCACCAAAGTTCAAGATCCCAGAATTTGAAAAGTTTGATGGAACGAAAGATTTTCCTAACAACCATTTGAGGAGCTACACTAGGAAGATGGGTCCTTATGCAAAGAATGAGAAGCTTATGATTCATTGTTTTCAGGACAGCCTGGCGGGGACAGCTTCCATATGGTATAATCAGCTTGATATACATCATATTCGATCCTGGGATGATCTCGCAAAGGCCTTCGTTGATCAATACAGGTATTTAGTTGAGCTAGCCCCAACCAGAGAGACCTTGAAGGCAATGGAAAGGAAGCCCACTAAGAGTTATACAGAATTCGCTCAACGATGGAGAGATAAGGCAGCCCAAGTTAGGCCATCAATAGAGGAATCAGAAATTTCAGGTCTTTTCATCGACTCCCAGAAGTCTATTTTCTATAAAAAATTGTTCAACATGGCAAGTGAACCTTTTGCAAAAATTGTGGTGATTGGACAAAAGGTGGACAATAGCATCAAATCAGGGAGGATCATTGTCGCAGATGAAGCAAAGAAAGGACAGGTCGGGAAAAAGAAAGAAGAAGTCGGTAATGTTAATCAGGAACCTTATAAGCCTTATTATCCACCTCCAGCGTACGATTACCCTCAGTATAGCCAGGGAACAACCAACTACTATCGGACACCGAGACCGGTCCAACCTTCCTACCATGCTTACTATGCGCCACCTCAAGCCTACCCTTACAATTATCAGCATTCGGGAGACATTAAAGCAGTTGGAGGGGCACCCTTCCGTCCGAGACCACCTAATCCTCTTCCAGGTTCCTCACAACTAGTACAACAGAGAGCTCCGGCTTACTCTCCAGGGAATGCAGACCCTGTAAGGAACAGAGTCCCCATTGACCCAATTCCGTACACTTATACTGAGCTTTTGCCTCAACTGCTTCAGCAAAACTTACTGCAAAGGTTGCCATATGTTAATCCTATGAACCCTCCACTACCAGCATGGTACGATACCAAAGCCCATTGCGACTATCATTCTGGGTCCGAGGGGCATGCAATAGAAAATTGTCGAAGGTTGAAATATGCTGTACAAGAATTAGTGAGGTGTGGGAAGCTAAGTTTTGGCAATAGGGCACATGCTAATCCTTTACCGGATCATGGGAAGACTCAAGCAAACATGGTTGGAACTGAAGAGGTTGTCAAGCGGAAGATTTCTGAGATACGTACTCCTCTTAGTATAGTTTTTAAAGCTCTAGTGAAGGCAGAAATGATTGATATGGGAAAGTTTGGGGACAAGGAATTGGAAAAGATATGTCCTTATCATGGCGCGGTGCATGGAGTCTGTGAGTGCCCAGAGTTCAGAGAAAAAGTGCAAAAGCTTATGGATGAGCATCAAATTGAGTTATGTGTAGAGAAGTCAGCTTGGGGAGTAAGTATGACAGCCAAAGAACAGTCTCAGCTTTTTGTTCCGATCCCGTCAATGAAGAAACAAGTTATCCAAGGATCCTCTATCAAAGTACCAGGACCAGTACAGCAAAGGCCAGTGACATCCGTGATTGTGTCATCCCCACAATCGCTCTCTTATACGGATGACCACCAAGTACCCAAAGAATATGAGCACAATTTTTCCACACTATCTGGGGAGGGTAGTTCGACCACTGTGACGGGTGCCTGCCAAATGACAAGAAATGGGAGATTGGATTTGCAAGGGAGTGATGGAGTTGTGGAAAAGATGGATGAGGAATCTCAATGATTAGTTACCAGTATTGTGGTTGAGAGCTTGTCCTTGGATTAGCCAGTTGGTTCATAGTTGAGTAAGATATGAATACAGTTTTATGGAGATGTAATAACTTTTATCCCGGCACTTATGCCTAAGAGTGTTGGTGAATAGTTCTATGTTGGGTTTTCTTTCACATACATATTATCTCATATGTCTTCCTTTTATCATCAGTAATGAAATAAAGTGCATTTCAAAAGTTTATATATAAGTTTTCATTTTCTCTTCATCCATTTATTCTATTACTATTTGTTATTTTTCCTTTAGTATATGTATATATATATATATATATATTCTACTGTTCAGGCTGACTGACGATGAATGCAAAGACGCTCAAGACGAGCCAGGTTTCAATGATGAAATATGCTAATGAACCTGACCATGAAGACACTGAGGATCAGGCCCTACCCTCAGTCCTTTTGAGATTAGAACAGATTCGCTCCATAAAGAATTCTCAAAGTTGATAAACCCAAACGCTAAGAAAACTACAAATATCAAACTCGAGGTGCAGGTCATTCTAGCCAGGGGGCAAGGTTCTTTTCAATCAAGTTCCCATTCACAAAGAAACAAAAAAATAAAAATAAAACTAGGCTTAAAAAAGAAAGAGGTCGGAAAAAAGAGAAAAAATAGCACTTGGGATCTCCGGAGGAGCCCAATAAAATGATTTTCAAAAGAGTCACATGCTTTTAAAGGATTTTTCAAAAATGATTTCTCAAAAATGATTTCCAAAATTTGTTTTCTCGAGTGATGCTCTTCAATGAAGATGTGCAATCTTGAAGTGATAAATGGCCCCCGTTCGTATTTCCTTCACTTGTAGAAAAATATCCATTGTTGTCCCCTTTGAGCCTAATTAATTTCTTTTCAAATAAACCCTAATCAAGGATCACTCTCCACACTGGGGGGGAAAGGTGAAGAAAATTAGCCTCAAAAGCAAGGGATTGCACCCAATATCGAATGGGGCATCCCGTCAATGATGAGTAGAGTTCACAAAGAGGCATTAAGTCCACTCCGTCAAATTCAAATCAAAGGTATAAGATGTAGCAAAGGGCAATTGGTATGATAAGATGTAGCAAAGGGCAATTGGTATGATAAGATCTTCACATGCAAAAAAAAATGATGATGATCCTTGATTCAAATACCCTCAAACACATTTTTTGAGCCTTTGTATCCTTTCTTTGGCAACCCTAAACCCCAACCTACATTACATGCCTAATAAAAGTCCATCTTTGATCAAGTGAGGACATTTGAGAAGAGATTTTTCCTCAACAAAAAATAATAGTCATTTTGCAAAATGTTTTGGGTCAAAACTTTCAAAAAGGATTTCCGGGTGAATTTGGGGCTTTCAAGTGCATTAAAGAAAAAAATGATGAAGAAAATAAACTCTAGGGTGAAAACCCGAAAGGGCAGTCTAGAGCAAAGATGGAACTCCAGGAGCCACTCAAAGTTTTGATAAGGAAATAAAGAACGAGAGATGAAAAAGGACAAGTTTAGAGTGAAAACCTACAAGGAACAGTTCAAGTTGAAAAAGTACGATCAGTGGGGAACGCACTTCAAGAACATCTCTTAAGGTCGAAAGGGTGAGGGTCTGATTCAGACTGAGTCGGGAATAGCAACACCAAAACTTATTTTTGAGAATCCTTTGACACGTCACCAAATCGTCGTCAGAGTATTCATCGTCATGAGGCACTACCTTTCTTATATCTATTATTTATTTAAATATATATTCTAGGTGAGGTATACATGGTTCTCAATAATAATTGCTTTTGAATACTTGCATTTTATTTCATCACTGATCATAAAGGGTGAACATGTATGGAACTGTTCACAATACATTCAAAATAGGGATTGGAAAAAGTAAACGGCCACTTGGGACAAGAGAACCAAAAGTTAGAGCAGTTACTATTTCAAAAATGGGGCATCAAACATGCAAAGAAAGACAAAGTGGGGGCAAGGTGGGAAATGAGGAAGGTGGGATAAGGCTTGCTGAAAGTAGTTAGTTCAAGGAGTGATAATTCAGAGGGAGGGCAGGAGCAAAGATAAAGGATTTGATGCGACACATTTGGGGATCACGCGGAACCATGAATCCCGAAAAAAAGAAAATTCATAACACATCATGCATAACTTTTAACATACATTTTGCATTACCATGCATTAGCATTACATCATAGGACATTTTAGTCAGCATAAAGCATATTTTCAGAGCAGGTTTTTCCAAGGGAAGATTCCAACAATCAGAATTCATCACAAGAACAAACTGTTCAAAGAAATCTTCAAAAGCTTAAGTTAATTTCAAAGGGACTCAGGATGACCCGGGGCAGGTCGTTCAGCTGATGTTCAAAATTGCAGTTGACCCAGGGCGGTCTCCATTTAGTAAATTTCAATCAACCCAGGGTGGTCTTTCTTCGGTTGTTTTCAAGTTGATCTAGGGCGATCATTCTTCAGTCTACTTCAATTGACCCAGGGCGGTCTTTCTTCAGTTTATTGCAGTTGACCCAGGGTGGTCTTTTCTTCAGTTTATGTCAGTTGACCCAGGGTGGTCTTTCTTCAGTTTATTTCAGTTGACCCAGGGTGGTCTTTCTTCAGTTTATTGTAGTTGACCTAAGGTGGTCTTTTCTTCAGTTTATGTCAGTTGACCCAGGGTGGTCTTTCTTCAGTTTATTTCAGTTGACCCAGGACGGTCTTTCTTCAGTTTATTGTAGTTGACCCAAGGTGGTCTTTTCTTCAGTTTATGTCAGTTGACCCAGGGTGGTCTTTCTTCAGTTTATTTCAGTTGACCCAGGGCGGTTTTTCTTCAGTTTATTGCAGTTGACCCAGGGTGGTCTTTTCTTCAGTTTATGTCAGTTGACCCAGGGTGGTCTTTCTTCAATTTATTTCAGTTGACCCAGGGCGGTCTTTCTTCAGTTTATTGCAGTTGACCCAGGGTGGTCCTTTCTTCAGTATATGTCAGAATGATCGAGGGTGGTCGTTCTTCAGTTTTTTTTTTTCAATTGACCCAGGGCGTTCTTTCTTCAGTTTACTTTAGATGACCCAGGGTGGTCTTTTCTTCAGTTTATGTCAGAATGATCGAGGGTGGTCGTTCTTCAGTTTATTTCAGTTGACCAAGGGAGGTCTTGCTTCAATTTATCTCAGAATGATCCAGGGTGGTCTTTCTTCTTTCTTCAATTTACTTCAATGATTCAGGGGGGTCTTTCTTTGATTCTTCAAATTATTTTCGATTAATCCAGGGTGGTCTCTCCCCAAGGATTCAAATTACTTGTTTAAAGCTTTCCAATAAAGACGGGTGTCTACGTCTTTGCGAGTTTTTTAACTTTCGAAAAGTTTACTTGCCAATAATTAAAAAACTCGCAAAGAGGGGCAGCTGTAGACACCCGTATTTGACCCGTCTCCCTAAACTTACTTCATCTCATATGAGTCCTCTCTTATCTCATTTTTTTTCTCATCCCATTTTCTTGCGCTAGACCTTTCAATTTAGTATAACTAGCCTATTAAATTTTTCTACTTCAGTTTTTTTTTATCTTATGCTTCTCGCCTGGTCCATGGTAGTCCTGACCAGTGTTTTCTCATCCTTTTAACTTGGTCATTTCTTAAAATTTGTTCCTTTCTTTATCTCTTTCCTTTTATGGGTCATTTTCTTTAGGCTTCCTTTTATTTTGCGTTTTGGGCTTCCCTTTTATTTTTGTTGTTGGGCTGCTATATCTTGATTTGGGCCGTGGCATTTCTTTTGGCACATCCTTTTGTTGGACTTTATTTATTGGCTTTTGGGCCATAACGGATGGGAAAGTCTCTTTATCGATTCACCATAAAACTACAGGAAACCAAATTAAAAAGAGCTTGAAATTGTGAAATTTATGTCATAACAGAAAATACAAATTGAATAATTTGGTTACAAGAGTGTAGAGTGTCTTGTTTTCTTCACGTCGATGCTCCTAAGCAATTCGGCATTGGACATCCAGTTTAATAACATGATCTTGCCTTGAAGATGTTTCCATTCCCCATTCTCCAAGCATGAGTCAACATGGCACCAATATGCAAATTACAAAACAAATGAAGTCAGTGGTGGTGTTAAAGCAATAAAAACACAATCAAGCAAAGGTGACAATCCAGCAAGCATGCAAGGCCAAATCAATGAGTTCGAGCATCAAAATTTTACTAATGTGTCCTCACCCAATGGCTGCCACACCTCTGTCTAACTTTGCAAATGAAGTTAAGATATGTGTTTGAGCAAAATTCAAACGAGGTGGAGGATCTGTAGGACATGACAAAGTTCAGCAACAATTTAATCTCAAGGCAGTCATAACGATGCTAAGTGCAGTCAAGATTGTCAATTATCTTTCATCAGTTGCAGAAATGGCGCCAAGTACACAACAGTGAAAAGTAATTACAACAGTCATAACTGCCATGAACTACAGCAGAAACTAATGTAGCAAACCTAAACAGAGCTTAGCTACTCCATTCATACAGGGCAGTAAAAGATTATGACAGTTAAGAGATGTTTATACAGCAAAAGATAGGAACAATACAGGATAAGAAAGATTGAGCATTTGCAAGGCAGTGAAATTCGAAAGAACTGAAGCTAATTCAGCCGATCTAACCAGAGCAAAGATTGGGACTCAATGCAGTGAATTAACAATTAAGCACGAATCAAGTTCAGTTTCACGAATGAAATTCAGAGGCGTATAATTATGCAATTTTACTTACAATTCCAAAGCTTGGCAGGTAAACAGCAAAAATTCAAACACCCTAGCCAGCATTCTCATCAGTTACATCAGCCAATAAAATCAAGAATGACCATTCAACCAGACACAATGTGCCAGCAAGGATCACAAACCAAGATGACAAGCACTTAGTGATTCAATTCTAGTCTCAAAGCAAAACAGATTTATCATAAAAGCGAGCATTGAAATATTCCAAACTCAGTGATTAGGCATACATCCATTTCAAACAAAATTGGCCTCACATGCTGATCATCCAGGCAGAGAACAAAGCATGGCCAATTTGCAGAAAACAATATATGTGTCAAACAGCTAAGACAAATCACTTGCAAAATAATGGCATATCATGGCAGTTGCAATCGGAAATAGACAAAAAAAGAGATAGGAGATAGGAGTGCTTAACTAGCAACTAGGGCCCTTTTACCGTCAGTTTACACGTATGAATACAGACAAATAAAAACTAGGAACTTCACTGCAATCCCTTCACACATTTGCAACAAAGATCACCTGCAGGACAAAAAAAAAACAAAAAACACACACGTGAGAAGCCAATTACAACTCACAAAAGGACAAGGGAAGGGCATATTCAGTCTTACACACTGATTCACCCAAACTGTCAGTGCATAATACAAAAGAGACAAATTGGATAAATTGGGGAATCAACAACCAACCAAGAAGAAGAGGAGAGCCCTTGGATTACAGAATAAAAATGCTCACGGTTAGGGTTGGGGATTGAGGGCTATATATACCATATTTTCTGGAAACGATGGGAGGGGGCTCAATTTTTCGGTGCTAGGGTTTTTAAGGCTGAAATTTTGGGACGGTTTTGATTTGGAGATTCTGGAGTTAACGAGGGAGGGTTTTACAGAAAAGAGGGTTTTTTTTTCTCATTTTTGGTTTTAAGTTTCGAAGAAAGTTAAGAGTTTTCAAAAATCGGAGGGTTCTACGGTGGATCGTTTTTACAGTAACTATAAAAAGAGAAAAAAAAAGGGAAAACAGGGGGGTGTTTGAAAGAGCTCACCTCTCAGGAAGCTCGAATATCACCAAGAGTGTCCCTGCTTTTCTCTGTTTCTTCTAGCCTTCATTTGCTTCTTTTCTTCTTCATCTTCGTTGGCTTTAGGGTTCGGTTTTGTTGGGGAATTGTTTGTCTCAGGTCAAATTATTTTAGGGTTTCGATTTTAAACGAAAAACGGAAGCTTTTTGGGCGGTTTCGGGACTGATTTAGGTTTGGATTCGGCGGTGGCAGCAAGTTGTAGCGACGACGGTGGGTTTTGGTACTTGAAGAGAGGGGGTCGCAGGAAGAAGAAGCAAGAGAAAAAGAAGAAATAGAAATATAAAAAAAGAAGGTAGGGGTTCCTACTCAGCCAAATACGGTGCCGTAGAGCTTAGTGGGTATATTTTCCATCCCTTTTAATTAAATCCATGGTTATTTATTTATCTTATTGTGTTGATGACCCTTTTTTGTGTTTAAATAGATGCTTAAAAAAATAAATTTTGCTAAGGTTTAACATAAAAATATGATCTTTAGTTAAAAAAAAAGTAAATAAATTTTGGCTACTTGGAATTTATAATTTGATCTTTAACTTAACTTTGGTAAGATAGGAATAAAGATGGGATCTTTTAGTTTAAAAGATCAATCTTGGTAAATTAAGAATAAAAAGTTTCAATCTTTAAGTTCAAAAAGATTAAGTTTTGGTAAGTTTAAATTAAAAATTAAAAATTCGACCTTTAGATTAAAAAGATTGGATCTTGAGAAAGTTAAGAGTTAAATGTGGCCATTAACCTATGATTTGTGAGTAGATCTAGTTAAAGTTCTTAGCTTTTAGTTAAGTTGATAATTTGGGTTGTTAATATTTTTAAGAGATAAAGAAAAAATATTTCTTAAGCATTTGCATCCATATTTATTTTTACGTCCTTGTTACCATGCTATTAAATTCTTCATGCGAGTTAATATTAAAACGATCCGATAATGAGAGGATTAATTGGGGGCTTAGACAATTTTTGTCGATCTTAATTGGTCCTCTCTAGGCTTGGAATATCCGGATGGGGGTCTTAGCCAGTATTAGTGGCGGGTGCCCTGAAGGAATTCCTCGTATAATTTATTCGGTAAAAAATTTAGCATCAATTTGATTTTCACGCATCACGTGCATACATGCATCTAGGGTTTATAATTAGTAATTTCAATTAGTAGTTAAAGAAAGAAAAAAATCAAAATTGAAATGGAAAAACCGTTTTCTTCAAAAATAAAAAAGGTTTGTTTTTGAGAATTGTTCTCTTTTAGCTTTTCAAAGAAAAAATCAAAAAGGAATAATTGAGTTTTTCAAAATTAATAAAAAGGCTTTCAAAAATCTGAAAATCAAAATTCAAAAAAATTAAGAATCAGTCTTCGAAGTTTTCAAATTGGGAAAGTTCCCACCAGGTTT
>AWUE01024860.1:0-14260 GCA_001974825.2 Corchorus olitorius
TTTTCTTTAAGTTATATATATATATATATATATATATATATATATCTAATTATATATATTTAGTAGTTTAGCACTTTTTATATTGATTAATGAATCATTTAATTGTGATGATTATTATATAAATTTTATTATATTTATATATATAATAGTTTTATTTAATATTAAAAGGAAATATGTTTTTTTCTAACCAATAAAATATTTTATTTTATAAATTATTATTAAATTGAAATTATTTTGGGTTCGGGCTCGGTCTCGAGTCGGGTTCAAGCTGTCTCGGGTTCGGGTATTTTCGTGCTCGGGTAATTTCGGGTTCGGGTTCGGGTTCGGACTCGAGCAGATTCGGACAGGTTTCAGGTTTCGGATTCATTTTGCCAGCTCTACATATGCCATGTAATTTACACGTTGCACGTATTTATTTTCTATTTTCCATTTTCCTTTGTTTTTCCTAAACCCTATCCTCCCATCATGAACGGTGCACAGTTCTTACTTTGAACGAACACCAATCAAATATCAATTCCATCTCTTTCAAGAAATTTTCTTTCTAATGGCTTCGACTTTGTGATAGATTTTTATCAGATCAACACATCCCCATCAAATCCGTCATTAGAATCCCTAGTACTCCTCATTCCTAAAATCTTGCCGGAGCTCCCACCACTACTTAATCTCCCCTCCCCTCCCAATCTATTTCTATTCTTCGTTGGTATAAGGACAAAAAATAATATGGTTTGTTTTAAATTGTAGAATTGCATATGCTCCACCCATTATTCGATTCAATAATGGGGTGATCCCTTGGGGATTGATGGAAGTTGGAGTCGGGATGTTGGCCGTGGAAGCAGTGGGGAAAAGGAAAAATAAAAAATGTAAATGTAGAAGAAAGAAAAAAAAGAGAGAGAAAAATATTGTCTAATAAGTTAATTTTGTTATAAAATAAGGATGGAATAAGAACATTAATAGAGAAATAGAAGAGTTTATTTTTTTCTACTCATGGATATGATATTGAAATGGACTACACAATAGAAGGTAGTCCTCTCCTTTCCTATAATCCCACCCCGCCTATCCCAAGTTTCGAACCTGGGACCTCCCACAAGAAGTCCCAAGCTCTCAACCACTGGGGTCAAGGGCGGAACCAGAAAATTTTCTTGGGGGTGGGGGGGGGGGGGTGGGTATATATATATATATATATAACAATGTAAACAAAGAAATTTAATGTGATGAGTTGAATTAGAAAAAAATACAATAAATAAAAAATTAATCGTTAATAGATTGAAAGAAATTAAAATTAAAAAAAAAACTTGAATCATTTATACATATATAAAAGGGAGCTAATTGATAAGTTTTTTTTTATCAATGGGCCAAATTAAAACAAAAATTATGGACAAATTCAAAAGAAAGAAGGGGCCAAATTAGAAAATAAAAATTAGGGGGGGCCAAAACCAAAATAAATTATTTTCTTTGGTTGGAAAACCATACTCACAATGAAGTTTCATTAGGCGGAGGGGGGGCCATGGCCCCTGCTGCCCCCCCTTTCGTTCCCCCCTTCACTGGGGTGTCCCCTTGGGAACATAGAGAGAGTTTATTACTAGAGAAGAATGTGAGAAATACAACTAAGATGAGTTGTGAATGAGATACCAACGAGCTATAGGGAACACCCTATTTATAGCTGAAGGTTTACAAAGATGATAACGTTCATCTAAACGGATAAATTCCCAAATAACGTTTATCTTTATAACTTTAATAATATCTCCCAATATATCTTCAAAATCTTCATGATATTATCTTCTCATTATCTCTCCAGAATATATGGAATTATCTTCAGGATAATATTCACATGAATTATTGTGGTGTGATAAGTCCATTATTCCATAACACTCTCCACTTGGACTGAACACTACTAAAATGACCCGTTTGGACATGTAGCTAGTGCCTCCTTAAAAAGCTTATGTAGGAAAAATTCAGTGGGACAAAAACCGGTCTTAAGGGAAAAAGAATACATCAAATCATGTCCGTTCAATTTGTCTTCAGGACAACACAAATGGGTCAATTGCAAGTTCGACTGTGGCTACTGCCTCGTTAAAAACCTTAAGTTGGAAAAACCCGATGGGACAAAAACCTAATATAAGGAAAAAAGAGTATAGAGCAATTAAGTCCATGTAATTGCATTCAAGACAATTCCATCTAGATGTGCTATTTGTTGTCTCATTAAAAGCCTTAAGTCGGAAAATCCAATGGGACAAAACCGAACATATATAGGGGAAAAAGAGTGCAACGCACTTTAAACTCATAATCGCTCCCCCTGAACAACCACTTCTGGGGAATCTAAACATTTCCACTTATGGGGAATTCAATCTTGCATTTTACTATCTCGTTATATACCAATGCCATAAAATAATTTCTAAAACGTTGATGTTGGCAACAATTTGGTATATAGATGTGCAAGATTGTTGGTGGAGCGAATCTATATAATATCAACTTGTCGACTTTATTGGAGTTCATGTGTGTAGAAAATATTTGGCGAGATATGCTTGGTCTTATCAGTTTGATGAAATATATTGGGAAAATTGATTGCAATAGCTTGCAAATGGATCAAATTTCGCACCTTTCACATTCATTTTTTATTGGGTCTTAATGAGAAAATCTTTTTTCTATGAGAAAGTTCAGGTTTTCACGCTATCCATCTTTGGAAGCGTTTGGTTTCCCAAGTAATGGGAACATATAGTCTCATGATAATCCGCGAATCTTGCGGTAAATAAATCACCCGTCAATGGTTCAAATAACCTAATAAAGGACGGTGAATCAAACCCAACATAAATGCTCATACGTCATTGGAGACTCATTTTAATCATTTGCGGTGGTGCTACATGCACTTGAACAACGCAAACAAAGGTGTAAAAATGTGGAATGTCCGGGTCATGGCCGAGGACTAATTGAAGGGGGAAATTCTATGACTGAAAGGGCATTGATTTTCAATGGCGTGGAGCTCAACACACATATATTTCTCCTTCAGGGATACCAAATATATATCAACAAAAATGTTTATTCGTACGACAAGTACGTGCCCAGTGTTCAGTCATTTCATAGGCTTCTAGCCCTTTAAGATTTATAGAGCATTATCTATCTTTCAACTTCCATACTCATGAGAATAATATATATGTGCCCAAAGCCTCAACATGGGCATAATAAATATGGTTCAGGGCCTCCATAATGGCCCATAGTAATTATTTCCAATATGTTCATGGCCTTTGTTATGCCTCATGATTACTAGCCTCTATAACGGTCCATAATGTTGGCTTCTATAATAGCCCACAAAAATTACACATGTAATTAACATCTCACTTTTCATCAATATTACTAGCAAGGTCTTTCAGAGATACATCTCAATATCAAGACGAAAAATCATTGCCATTTACCATAATCTATAAAATAAATAAATGATTCCG
This sequence comes from Corchorus olitorius, assembly GCA_001974825.2. Taxonomy (NCBI): domain Eukaryota; kingdom Viridiplantae; phylum Streptophyta; class Magnoliopsida; order Malvales; family Malvaceae; genus Corchorus; species Corchorus olitorius. The sequence goes on from AWUE01024860.1 coordinate 3,438, forward strand.
AAATCAATCTTATTATGAAAACTACAAGTGTCAAAACACTATCGGTAATTGGCAATAATTTTGCACTTGAGAAATAACAAGATTTACAAGAGTAATATATGGAGAAGAAGACTTTTGTGTCTTTCAAAGAGTGTCTCCTTATGTCCTTGATGATATTTGTATCATCATTGTGCCTAAATGACTAAGGCAATCATGCCATAGTCCGAACACTTCGGGGTTCAATTTTCAAGGCGTAATAGCATAAGGCTTTTAGTCTTTCATGGATGGTCTCCAGACCCATCTCATAAAAAGAAATGTGTAGAAAACTTTTATTTCCACTATTTTAATGACTTTGTCATTTCTCTTATTTTTCTTAAGGAAATCAGAGACTTCAAAGGTTGACAACATCAGGTGTCAAATATATAAAGATAATAGTCTCAAACTTCTTTGTTCTAAAAATTACACCAAGTAAATTCCCACGAAAGATCAGAGGGGTCACAAACGGTCCCATTTAAAATTCTCACTCCTTAAGACAAAATTTTCCTAGAAATGCAACTTTAGTAAAAGAAATATTAGAATGACAATTTCAGGTGTCAAAATATATAGAGAAATGAATTAAAATATTGTTATGACAACTTCAGGTGTCAATACCAAATTAATAGGTTATATGACAACTTCTTGTGTCAATTTGAAAGGTAAAATCATGACAACTTGTCAATTGGAAATTTATTGTGACAACTTTTGGTGTCAATTTAAAAGATAAAATCATGACAACTTCTGGTTCCAATTTAAAAGGTAAAACCATGACAATTTCAGGTTTCAATTGGAGATTTATTATGACAACTTCAGGTGTCAATTGGAAATCTTTTACGACAACTTCAGGTGTGAATTTAGAGATTTATCATGACAACTTCTGATGTCAATTGAAAGATCATGACAACTTCTGGTGTCAAATGCAAAATCATGACAACTTATAGTGTCAATTGTAAGACCATGACAACTTCTGGTGTCAATTGAAAGAGTAAAATAAATTGTGACAACTTCTGGTGTTAATATATATATTAGCATTAATGATCATTCAAAAGAAATCTCAATATATAGAAACACTTATCTTTCAATATATAGAAATATAGAAACACTTATCTTTGTTAACACATAGTGCCCACACTCTTAATGAGAGAGTTTAGAAATATGCCAATGATGTTTGGCTATTCGGCAATGAGTAGTGCTCATGACATATAAATGGTATCGACTCCTCACCAAACCAAGGAGGTAGTTTATCTACAACAAAACTTTGCCATTTTTTGTCTCCATAGGAGCTTGGCACTTTATTAAGGTAGTAATAAAAATTTCATGCCGCAAGATGATAAGATGCCAAGATGTCAAATTATTATGCATTATGCCAATACTAGTAATATTAATGCATAATATTGAGTATATGTCATAATCTTAATCACAAGTAAAATGAGATTCATCTCATTGTGATTTCGCAACAAATATTAGCATATATAATAAGGCATGCATTAAGCAATTATTTAAGCCTCTATTACCATCAATAAATAACAAAATATCAATCAATGTTACAAGCATAGTCTATGCATGCTTATAGAAGTTTAATTTATATGCATAAGTCTATAATAATGAATGGTATAACATAAACATATAATTAGAGATAAAATTAGGAAATTTGGACCTCATTTTTCAATAGAGGCCACTGAAAAACAATGGGAACCGGTTTTGTTGAGTGAAAAACCATACCGAAATCAATAGAATCGATCGGTTGAAGATTCTGATCTGAACCAGGTCCATGGTTGAACCGACTGGATTGACTTGTGTAGAAAACAGAGGCGGCGCATGGGAATATTTGGCCGGGAGGTGAGGGCGCGTCCAACCTCTGATTAAATTGATATTTGCGGAGTTTGAAAGATATCGTCGAGAGGAATCCGTTGGTAAGGGAGGTGAGAACAATTAACGATCGAAAAATTTTCAGATCTTGGGTCAAGTCTAAAACGTTGAGTGGAAGGTGTGGTCTTATATGGTGTCAAAATAGGCTGAATTTTTGATATGTTACTGTCTAAGAGATGTCGGATCTAATGGTATGGAAGGTGAGAAAAAATAATAATGAAAAAGAGACAAATTTTTTTAGAGCTTTCTCGTGCTGATAATGTGTTATAAAATAAGGATGGAATAAGAACATAAATGGAGAGAAACGGAGAGAGTTTATTACTAGAGAAGAATGTGAGAAATACAACTGAGATGAGTTGTGAATGAGATACCAACGAGCTATAGGAACTCCCTATTTATAGTTGAAGGTTTAAAAAGATGATAACGTTCATCTAAAGGGATAAATTCCCAAATAACGTTTATCTTTATGACTTTAATAATATCTCCTAATATATCTTCAAAATCTTCATGAAATTATCTTCTCATTATCTCTCCAGAATATATTGAAATATCTTCTTGATAATATTCACATAAATTTTAATAGTTTGATATGTATTTGAAACGTTTTACCTATTTTAATTTTTTTAAATTTTCTTTTTAAACAAACTAGGCTCTTGACCCGCGCTTCGCAACGATGTTGAAAATTTTCAATTGGTTAATGCAATCAAAATTTTGATGCAAAATCAGTACTTAAGTAATTATTGAAAATGAAGGACAATATTCCTATCAGAATATAACTAATTGAATCTTTCCTTGAAAGTAGATTAATAATAACAAATGTCTAGAATAAAGTCACATTTGTTTTAAAGTAACAACAATCTTCTTTTAAATACTACAAACTTTATAGAAGTGCAGATAAAAATATAATATAGTTCCTAACATCATCTAAGATTGTGGACACTGAAATTTGGGCTTATTTTTTTTTGGGATAAGCCCAGTATTTTTAGTCTAAGTTGAGGCTCATGTCTTAATTTCTTTTACGGGTCTATGTAAGAGGGTTTATTTTTACTTAGATAAATTGAGCCCAAACCCAAAAAGGGAATGACTCTAGGGTATAAAAGGCTAATGAAATCTAGGGTTTAGAGGAGGAGAGATTTATATGTTAAAAAATTCATCATAGCCGAAAATTCTCTCTGTAATAGAAAAAAAAAGCTTTGGCAAACAATATAAAAAAATAGAGAGCAAACGAAAAAGCTTGAGTTGTTTGTGCTCGTTTGGCATCGTTTCCATTTCCTGTTTCTGTTGCCAATTTTCTGTTTTTGGAAACAAAAGAGTGAAAACATGTTTGGCAGGCTGTTTCCGTTTTCAAAAATTTTGGAAACAGAAACAGTGTTTTGGAAAAAAGTGGAAGCAAAAATTTTATGTTTTCATGTTTTTCCAAAACACAGAAGCACAACAATGAACAGTAACCCACATGCTTTTTACCATTTTTTTAACTTTTTTTATTTAAAAACATACAACCAAATTGTATATCCAAACATGTTTTTGTTTTCAAAAATTGACAGTGCAACAAAAACAAAACGAAAATGAAACAAAAACAAAAAACAGAAAAACGAAAACGATGCCAAACGACCCCTTAAGCTTGTGTTTTTGTTTTTTGGTTTTGCTAATCACGAGGGCGTAAAAATCCAAAGGAGGAAGGAAATAAAAGTTTTTAAAAGGCACGCTTTCCAAAGACATTCAATCTGTGGAAATTAGCTAACGTATCATTTTTTCTCAATTGGTAAAATCTCTTCGTATGGCTCTTATTTTTCCGTTTTATTTATTTATTTATTTATTTATTTATTTATGAAGACCATTGATTGGTATTGTTTAATTGTAAGATCGTAAAATATATATATTGATAAAAAAAAGTGAGGGTTCAATTGATATAAAAGAAGACTCTTTGAACTTTATTAAAAAGGGGAGAGGACTATTTTGTAATTTTGCCAAATTGGAAATAATATATCCCACCCCCCTTTCTTCTTCCTCAATACCTCGTGTTTCCATCTTCATTTTTTTCTTTTACATAACTCTATATTCCTCTAAACATTGGCAAGAAATTATTCACTAAAATTAACATGCAAATGGAGTAAGATGGTCCTCTCACAATCCTCTCTCCAACCATGGTAAAATTCAAGGGATTATATTTAATGAAATGTGGGATTGGTGAAAGCAAAGGTAAGATAGAAAATTTGAGAAGTTATTATTTTGAAATTTCTTGTGTTGAAGTGATCTTAAATTGGAGTTTGATAATATTCTTGTGTTATTCGGAGGTCCTTGGGAAGCAATTTACAAGGTGAAAATTAATTGGAGCTTGATGGGGCATGGAAGCTTGGGATTTGATCTTTGAGTAAGTTATTTTGTTTTAATGTTAAAAGTTGATGGATTTTGGAGTTTAGTTGTTTGGGATTGATTGTTAATGTGTTTAAGGATGTTTAGAAGTGTAAAATGGTGAAATAAATGGTTAAATTTGGAGTTAAAAGGCCAAAAATGGTGTTATTGGCCTCACCGGAATCTGGATCCAGATTCCGGAGAATATTCCGGCGGCAAGGAGTGCCAGCCGGCTGGGCCAACAGCTGGCCACGCGGGCCTGCATAAGCAGGCCTGGCGTTGGGCCAGCGCGCGGCCCAGGCAGAGCGGGCTGTTGGGCAGCCCAGCGCTTGGGCCTGGCGCGTGGCCCATGTTGCGAGGCCTGCTTGGCAGGCCAACGTTGGGCCAGGCCATCGCTGGGCCCAAACAAAAAAAAATTCAATAATAATAAAAAGTGGGCCTCGCCCGAAAAGGAAAATAATATATATATATATGTGTATATATATATATATATATATATAATACATGAAGAAAAGAATAAAGAGGCAAGGAAAAGAAAAAGAGAAAGGAAGGAAAAAATAAATAGGAATTTAATTTTGGGGATTTATAAATTGGTGTGTGAAGTTACAATTTTACCCTTGGATGGGTAAAATTACTAAATCGCCCTTAAGATGCTATATTACAAAATTACCCTTAGAAGAGGAATTTAATGAACTCAACGACATCGGTTACGTTAATAAGTCTAAACAATTATTGTATTACTCGGTAATGTTCGTAGGAGCATAAATTCCCGTTTTACCCTTGAGTGAGTAAATTACCATGTTACCCCTAATTAGTAAAAATGTACTAATCTATTTCGTTGAGCTGCGATTTCGAATCCAACTGATTAGGGTTAACAAATATAATACGTAAAAAAAAAATGTCATCGTACTCCAAGAGAGTAAAATTACTGAAATACCCTCGATAAGTATAATTATCTTTTTACCCTTGTTAGGGTGATACAAGTAATTAGCTTTCTAGATCACACTTTCGGAATTGGAAAGCTACCGTAGTGATCCTTTTTGCGTAAAGTTACCATGTTACCCTTGATGGTCTAAATTACCAATATACCCCTTAGTAGTCAAATTTACGAAATTACCCTTAAGGGTGAATTTGAGAGAATTCGACTATGTTGTTCACATCAACAACTATGTATGTACGTTATGAAACCTGTAATAAGTGTAAATGACCATTTTACCCTCGAATGAGTAAAAATTACAACTTTACCCTTAGAAAAGGATTTGGCTTATCTAAGCACACTAATCAGACATGTAAGGTTAAAGGATTACCGTATCAGCCATAAGATGTTCAAATTACGTATTTGCCACTGTTAGTGAAAATTACAGTTTTGCCCCTAACGGCTAGAAATGATTAAATGAATTCTAGAAAGTGTATTCGGACTCTGAAACTCGTATTAAACCATATAACACATAATTAGACGCGTTAAACTTCTCGATACTAGACCGTGGGTCTAGGTTATGTGTTTATTCTGATTTTATTCCATCTTATTGGACTGATTTGGTTTATTATCCTGGTTTTGATTGTGTTGGTTTTACTCTGATTTATGACTTTGATTTATGATTTTGATATTAACGGTTTTCTTGTGTTGCACGTGCTCAATCAGACGGCTGAGGCGCTGATCGAGACACCGGCTAGTCTCACTGTGGATTGACTTTTGGGGTGTACGAGTCCCCTGAACTGTGAGTGGGCTGTCCTCAACAGAGAAACCGTTGAGGAATTGTTTTATTTCTGTTTTATTAATATGTTTTATAAATGGTTTTAGTAAATTGTTTTGGGTGCATGAATGACTATTGGTTTGATTACGAAACAGTTAGAAAGCATACGGGGACTCATGGACTGGACGCAGCCCAGGGAGTACCTATGACTTGATTTGGTGGTATACTAGCTAGTAGTTGGACTCTTTTGGCGGACCATGGTTTGATTTGGATCCACATGGTTCGTCGCTCCAGGCCCGACACGCCATATATATGTACCGGTTCGGCGTGTGCATGGGGGGAGCTAAACTGGGTGTGTTGCGGCCACCACGCAATGCCGGACCCAGGCCAACGTCAGGGGGACGGGCATGGTTTTTACTGATATTATGATATTACGAAAATGCCCCTGACGGTTCCGGAGGTTGACTCGGGCCAAGGTCACTTCGGATATGCTTTGATGGCAGCCCATGGTTTTGAAAGAAATATTTGGATTTTGATACATGGTTTTGATATCACTGATTTTGTTACAATTGTTTTATTTACTGTTTTGGTTGTGAGTGCACCCCACCGTCTCGGATCCTCTTTTGAGGGTGGTTCGCTCACTGAGTACATTCGTGTACTCACCCCTCAATTCTTGTTGTGTTTTCAGGGTAGTTAGGATTCGATATTCCTTTGGCGATCGAGTCGGTGGCATAGGCTGTGATGCTTGCTGATAGAGGTACCTCTCACTACGATATGGTTCCCATTGGCAGTTGTCTTGTTTCCAATTATCTTTCACACCTCGTTTTCGTTTTACTTTTCAGTTTGTTGTTTTCTATATTTTCATATGACTTTGATTTTAATATTGGAGCGTTTTTATTACAGTATTTGCATTTTTTGACAATTCCGCTTTTACTCTGATTGGGAAACTTTTGTTTTTAAACCTTGTTATCAATTTCTGTTTTCATCGTTTTCTTCTGGTATTGTCGCTTCGTGGAACCTTGGTGCGCGTGACCGGCCGGCACGCGTTTCGAGGTAAAACGGCGACTGTTCACGCTCGACTTCCGGGTCGGGGCGTGACATTAATGAAATAATTCTTGTGTTCTTCAATAGGGGCCAGTAGCGTTTAATTTATTTTTGATGGTCTCCTGTTTATTTCGGATTTATGTACATATTATATGATTCTTGCATATCCCTGATCTTTAAAGTCATTATTTGAGATTTCATGTAGTTTATTCACTTGATTCTTACCATTTTTCAAATTTGGACCATATAGTGGGTATGCCCATTACTCACAATAGGAGACTATATACCCTGGGGCAATTTTTGCTCGTTTCTTGGTTTTTAAATAATGTAACAGGGGCACCTTTTCGTTATTTTGTCGTAATTGTAATTTCTTTATTATTTTCCTCATATTTTGTTACTAATGTTTTCTTTCTGTTTTGTTTTCTCTTTCTTGGCATTTGCTTTTGCATTTTTGCATTGCATGTAGGGATCCATTCCGCAACATTTTTGAGATTAAGGGCAGCATTTGACTATGGACTAACTAGGGGATTCCATTGGTGAGGGGCTGTTTCCATGGGAGAAATACGAACACATCAAGTGGTTCTTCTCAGCATAACTGAAGAGGAGGGGCGATTGCCTAAAAGAAGGGTTTGTGCTGGTTCTACCAGAGGCAGTTCATTTAAACCTCCAACAGAACAAGGATTTGGACAAACTAATTGAAATATGGGGGCAGATGTCTGATGACCGAAAAGCTAGGTTTGAGCATTTATATGGGCATATCGGGGACTTATTGAGTGTAAAGGTCGACGAGAATCTTTTGAAGGCGGCAATCTACTTCTGGGATGTGTCCACAGATGTTTTGTGTTCAATGAGGTGGATATGACACCAATTGTGGAAGAATACAGGGATATGCTACAGACGAGGGCTGAACCAGACAAGAGGGTATATTGGCCACAAAAGGATTCTACTTAGGACAGTAACTTGGCAAAAGTTCTTTGCGAGAAAATTGAGAAAGGCAAGGAAGAGCTAGAGTTAGAAAAGGAGAGACACTGAAAAACCTTTGTGGTATCTGAAAGCAAAGATAGGTCTTGGAAAGAAAAGAAGAGGGAATTGGAATCAGAAAGGGAAACCAACAAGTTGTGGAACTCTTGCACCAAGATTATGAGAACAAGCTGAAAAAGCAGAAGATTACTAAAATGTTAAACTTCGCCTGGAAAAAGCAAAGCATCTTCAATAGATTGCGGAATTGAAAGAGCAAAATGTTAAACTTCGCCTGGAAAAGGTGATCGGTCATCAGCGAATCATAAAAATAATTCCAACAATTACTCACTAAAAATAGCTATGGCAAGTAGGGGTCGAACCCACAAAGAGATAGGTTATTATTCTTTTTCTTAAAAAAATCAAACAAAATAAAGAAAATTTTTAAAGTAGAATTAAATCAAATCAAACTAACAATTAAAATTAATTAAGAAAACAATCAAGAAAATTAAGGAAAACAATCAATCAGAAAGCAGTGAATAAATTGAGAAAACAATTAAGAGAACCCTCCAACATAGAATTAATATCCCTCTTGACAAGAAAAACATGGATCATTGATATCTAAAAATTATGAAAACAATGGATAGCTCGTTTGGAATTAAATCCTAAATTACCTAAATTAGATAAAACTCTTGATCCGGTGTGAATTATCCCTTTTATTCTTTAAATAATTACCTCTTGATCCGGTGTGATAATTGCTCAAGAACAAAGCATTAAGAACTTAGTAATTTATGAACAAGCACAACAAACAATAAATTATCCATTGAAACTTAAATCCCTTGGAAGGAAGATTCTTCACCTTCAATTGGGTTTTTAACTCCAATTATGGGCTCATATGAGCTGAGTATTAACCCATTTAAAATATCCAATATTCCATGTCTTCAAGGTCTTCTTCATAGCTTATCTCTATTCCTTCGCGATTTAAGCTTGATTCTTGATTCTTGCTCCTTGAAATAATTCTTCAATGTTCTTCATATCTTCAAATTATCTTCAATTAATCTTCAATCACAAACTTCGAATCTCCAAATCTTCACTCAAAATTACTTTGCTCATATCTGGGTAAAAAGTCATCAAAATAGCTCCAAAAGTAGTGAAAATTGTTAAGTTTCCAATTTTACATCTCTTAAAGACTCAAAACACAAATATAAACAAAATAAGATATATTAGAGCACAAATTCATCCAAAAACATAATAAAATAGCTATAAAAATAGGGTTGTTTTTGTCTTGATCAAAAGGCTGAAGAGGTTCTTAAGGGAAGTCAGTTACAAGCAAGATTGAAGGGGGTTGAGAAGGAATTGAAGCTCTTCAAAGAATCCAATAAGCTTAATAAGAATGATCGTGAGAAGGCCCAAGAAGAATTATTTGAACTCGGCAAGAAATATGATGAAATATGCAAAAAGTATGAGACTTTGAAGAAAGGAAATGATAGCATGTGCACATTCTCGAAGGAAAAATACTTGGAGAGGCTGGCAGATATGGAGCTGCTCCTGATAGATGTGAACATGATGATTAGGATGGCAGAGTTTATGGAAGCAAGGGCAAATTGGCTCCGACCTGCTGTGATGCCATTTGATTGATGTGGACGAGCTTGTCAAATTTTTGGAGGATGTTGCTGGACAGTATTGGAGGGTAGGTTAGTATTGAAATTGGGAACAAGATGGCATATAGGAGACGATCAATCGGTGAAAATAATGAGTGATACATGGGTTTCGGGTTTGCCTTTAGAACGACCAAATGCTATACAGAAGGATGTGCTGGATTATGGGATTGTGGCAGAATTAATTGACCATGATGAAAGAACTTATAAAGAAGAGCTTCTGCGTGATTTATTTGAAGCTAACGAGGTTGAAGCTATTTTGAATATCCCTCTTAGTGTACAACGGGTTGATGATATATTAATTTGGACAGAATCGAAGATGGGTATTTTTACGGTGAGATCAGCTTACCATGCCGCACGGGTTCATTTGGAGAAAGAGATGTGTTGCGCCAAAAGTCTCTTGAAGAGTTTTTGCGTTAAAAGTTAAATGACCGCTTGAGAGCGTGCCAGTCAATTTGCTGAAATTGACAAAGAGGTGTAAAAACGTGAATCTCGTGCGCGGAGCAGGGGATTGAAGATCAAAGCGATTTGTGGAGATTGGATCAAACTCACGCCGAAGCATTTAAATCATCAATCCCAGAGAAGTTTTCCTAAATTTGCATTGCAGAAGCTGTTCTTTGCGCGGAGCAAGTTTGTAGCGTGTTGAAGTGTTGAAGTTGTGATATTTGAACCAGGGGAGGCCCTCTTTATATAGGGAACGTGTCGTAACGTGCAAATCGTGAGACTTGAGCGCTAGACGCATTAGAAAGGAGTCGCCACCAATCTTTTTTATCTAGGTGTGATTGGTCACCTAAATTTGATTAACCATTTTAATGTGTTCTTAATAGTTAAATTAAGTTCATTAATAATGATTAAACACTGGTCTTCATTACCAAATTTTGGGTTCGGGGGTTCGATTACGTGTAGGGAAGGTATTAGCACCCCTACAACGCCTGTCAAATAGACAGTACCATTTTAACTAAACATTAAGCTTTTAACCTTAATTATTACTTTAAAATCCTTTAAATTCATGATTGTTAAAATTACCCTTTACTGCAATTCTCGTTTTTAGTCTTTGAATTTTAATCATATCTCTTTTATTTAGTCTCCCACAAATTGGCAAGACCCCAAGTTGTTTTTAATTTATTATGTATTTATGATTTTTCTAGACTTTCCACAAATTGGCAAAATTTGTAATTATCTTTTAGCTGTTTTTATTTATTTTTAAAGCCTTTCTTGTCAATTATTATTTTTG
>AWUE01024861.1:0-11631 GCA_001974825.2 Corchorus olitorius
AGTTGAACAACATTTAGAAATTTCATTCTTTTAAGAGAAATTGATAAACATAGATCTTGTCTCGACAGGCAAGACAAAATGTCTTAAAGCATTATATAAATTGATGTTATATAGAGGGAACATGATCAAAGTTTTGCAGAAACTGCTATCTCAAAATAAAGTAATTATAAATGCGATGTACCTCAGGTTCGAAATTTATAGCATCTCCTTGCTCTGTAAAACGTTCTTTTCAACAAAGGTTGTCTAGGTAGTCAAGTGTCTCCACCCCTTCTATCCTCACTTCACTGCGGAGATCGTTTATGTTTGTGCCAAGCTCAGAAAACAAATCATTGCAATAACAAATGAAGGTAAAAAACTCAATATGGCTTGAGCAAGGCCACCATGCCCAATATGAATACACAAATATAAAAGTTTGCAAGGAGTCATTTCAAATTTCATGGTTAAATAAAGGAAAAAGCTTCTAACATACCAGAGAGTTTTAATTACAAATCCAAGTAAAATCTTGCAGATTCTTAAAAAACCAATCAAAAGGACTCCTCAACAATACTTCCAATTTCCAAACATATTAAAGGAAATTATGTCTTTGTTTCCACTAAATCTTAAACAAAGCTATTGAATACACAAAAGTACTGTTTTATTATATGGAAATTAAATGATGAAATTTATGAATGCATTATAAAATGTAATGTCACACTTGAGCAACCAAGAAAGTACAAACCAAGTCACATTTGATACCCTGAAATAAGTAAAGGTGTACACATAACTCAACTTTAGCAATCTCACAATCTGCTATTGCTTCATTAGAAGAAAAATTAGAAGGAAAATACATAATTTAGAAGCATGAAATCAATATATTAATAGTTAAGAGTCTCTTGTCTCTTACCTAAAAGAGTAACCGTAGACTCTCCTCTAACCATGAATCTTCCTGTCGAAAACAAACACATCTAAATTTTTTTTGTTCAAAAAACAAACACATCTAAATTGAAATCAAATAAATGCAAAATTTGAAACCATATGCCCATAAAATACCCCAATCAAATAAATAAGTTTGGAAGTTTCTCTGCAAGTTTAAAAAAATAGAGTTTTCATCAAGCTCCTAGCCATAATTTTTAGATTGCTTTTCAGCTGAATCATTTTATGATTAGGCATATTACCCCTATTCCCAATTCCATATTATCAAATTGAGTGATTAGATTCAACTAAAATTCAATGGATTAAGATTAATGGATTAAATATTACATAACTAAAAGCAAACCTCTACATTAAAGGGTGTGCATTGCCCTGAAACTTGCCTCCATTTTTATCATATTAGACTTTTCAAGTTAAATATCATGGAAGACAAGAAGAGACAATTCTAAGACATGAATGAAAATTAATGATGGCTTTCGTAGAATTAGAATTAAATTACCATATATTACCATATATATGAAAGGAGAACATGGAAAACACCTTCAAATTATTCACCAATGTTTCAACAGCCTTTCCCATTTCTTGCCAGCAACATTAAAAATGAAAATTCTAACCATTTCAACAGGTAAGAAATAGTTCAAGTAGAACATGGAAGAGAATGGAAGATAATGAGCAATTACCTGAAATTGTTGAGTGATTTCTCTGTGGAAAACACCTTGAAATCATTTACCAATATTTCAACAGCCTTTCCCTTTCCTTGCCTGCAATACTAAAAAAATGAAACTTCTAAACATTTCAACATGTAAGAAATAGTTCAATCCCTGATTTTTTTTGAAAAAAAAAAGAACCCAAGAAGGCATCATCTGTAAGAATGGTCTTCTTGCTCCAATCTGCCATGATATAAAAGGTGAGCAAACTAAACATAAATGACAGCAATCTTATTTCAAAATGAAAAACATGAAATATGAACTTCAAGTAAAAAATTTGGCGCATGATGAAATGACTTCAGGAGAAAAGAGCAAACGCATCTAAAAATTAAATACCAATAAAAATGGCAAAATGATTGAATAATATACCACGGGAACTCACAATCTAATCCAATACATTGAAACTGGTTAAAATTAGTACACAGGACCCTTTCTTTAGTACTAATATCTTTGCAATGGTTTTGAGTTTCATGTCAGAATTAAGCAAGTTGACAGAGTGGCATACAAAATATTAATGGATTCTGAGCCATTTGAATCAACTTGACCTTTTTTTTTTTCAGCTTCCTTTCTCACCAAAGTGAAACAATTTTTTAGGTAAGATGTTTCATTCATATAATGAAAAAGGTAGTCATTTTTTTAGCAGATATATGAATTCCTCTTATAACTATGAACATTAAGAAATATCAAGTCAAATAAATCTGACAAACATTCAAAAGAAACATTCAAAAGAGATTGTCAGCTTCATATCTTAATCAATTTCATATATAACTTAAGAAGAGAAACTAACCTTCATTGTTACCCCCAAAGATCTCCTCTTTTACATTGTGCATATAAGCTGAAATTATCAGATTTCATAATCAATGAAATTTAGAAAAGCAGATTGCTTGATATCATTGGTGAAAATTTTCAAATCTAAAGAACATATCTGTAACAACCAAAAAAACCAAAATTTAGAAACAGGTTAAAAAGCAATTTATCCAATTGTGAGAAATCATTTTAAACACTAAAATCAACATTTCAGACTTGGAAGATGTCATGACAAACAAATGTAATCCAAGAGCCACTAAAAACAAAGCAAAACAAAATTTAACAACCATACCACAAACCCTCAACAATTAAAGTGGAGCAAATGACATTAAAAGAAAAGAATGAAAACAATATGCTATGAATATCTATAAATCAGAAAGGGAAAATTTCATACCTCTCAATTGAAGACCAAATCCAATTAAACAGGGTATTTCATTGAAGCATAGAAACAAACACGTTAAATGCAATATGTCAAAGGAGATGAAAATGGGAAATTACCTGGTCAAAAAAACTTGTAGTTCTTGGTTCATGCAATACCATAATTTAATTTAAAAGATAAAAAAAAAAGTATGAAATACTTTTAGTATGAAATTTAAAAGATAAAAAAAAGTACCTGAGGGATCGAGATTTTGTCAAAAAAACTTGTAGTTCTTGGTTCATGCAAAATCACTGATAGCATTCCTTCCCAGCCTCTTTTTCGTTTTTTGCTTCCCGAATATGGAATGAAATAAATAGTAGCAATGATTTCAATTCTGAAATCCCTGCAATCAAAACAGAAATGGAAATTAAGGAATTGATATATATTATTATGTAAGAAAACTAAACTTCTATTACCCACTAAGAAATTAAAAAACAAAAAACTAACAAAAGAAGAAGAAGAAAGAGTCGACAGACAGAGAAAGAAAAAACAGATAGAAATTTGGATAAGCAAACCCACCGCTTCAGTTTTGCAAACCCACTGCCTGGAAAAAAGAAATGAATTCAATCAAAATTCGAAAAGAAAGAAGAAGAAAGGAGGATGGAATGCCTGCAAATTTTTTGAATGAAAATAGAAGAAGAAAGAAAAAGAGAAGAAGAAGCATAGATTAGGCGGTGGAGAAGAAAAAGAAAATACTTGAAAAATATCCCAATTAACACCTGTTGTAACACCTGTCAACTCCATTTAACACCTGTCTCTATTAAATCAAAAATTACAACTTAACCAACCCTTAATGGACAAAACTAACCCAAACCAAAACATTAAATTACCCACTAAGTACCCTTAATTGACATATTTAACCTTGATTAAAAAAAATCAAAATAATTTAGAATTCAACAAAAGAGGGTAAGTATGTATATTGGGGTTCACAAATTATAATTGTTTAGATAAGTATGAGTTCAAAGTCAACTGGCAATTGATAGAAAAAGTACTCATCAATTTATATTCAAACCTAGCTTAGCTACCTCAATTCCTAAAGTGGGCAGTGTGGGATTAGGAATATATATCCGGTTTATATTTCGTAGAAAGAAAACTGAAAAATCGATTATGTATGGTTATGATTGAAAATGTTGTGTAGGGCCTCCAAGCTAATTAATATATATATATATATAACCTTATATTTATATTATATATATATAATATATATAAACTTTATATTTGTCAATTGTACCATTTTTTTCAAATATATATCTAAATTGTCATTATTAAAAAGTATTTTAATTATTCTATTATTTTAATAATGGAAATTTAGATCATCCTCATTAATTAGGATCCAACGTGGCCAATAGGAATGTTCTACATCATCTTTAGCATCTAAATTTTCGTCCAAAACATTCTCCAAGTAGGTTTAAGAGAAAATCAATTCTGTCCAGAAATTTCAAGAGCAAAATCTTCCACCGGAACTGTAGAATTAGGTCTCGAGGTAAACATAAAATTTGTAGATCTTGGAATCCTCTTTCCAACAGTACCTCATTTGCATTTTTCTGAGCTCTAGATCAAAAGTAATGGATTTTCTTCCAAAACTGCTATTGTGAAGTCCTATTTTGAATAGGATTTAACAATGTTGCATCAGGGCTAGGGTTGAATCATTACTGCATCATAATTACTGATTGAACTTGGACACCTTCTTTGGGCTTCCATATGAACGAATTGGGCCTAAGAATGTCAGATTTAGCCTTCAACACATATGGCTCTCCAAGCCGATTTAGGAGAAGATCAATTCTGTCCAGAATTTTCAAGGGCAAAATCGTCCACCAGAACTGCAGAATTAGGTCTCGAGGTAGACATAAAAGTTGTAGATCTTGGAATCCTCTTTCCAACGGTACCTTATTTGCATTTTTCTGAGCTCCGGATCAAAAATCATGAATTTTCTTCCAAAACTGCTCTTGTGAAGTCTTCCTTTTAATAGGATTTAACAATGCTGCATCATGGATGAAAGGTAAAAAAAAAAGTAATGATTCAACCTTAATTGCAGCATTGTTAAATCCTATTCGAAGGAGGACTTCACAAGGGCTGAATCATTACTGTATCATAATTACTGATTGGACTTGGACTCCTTCTTTGGGCTTCCACAGTAACAAATTGGGTTTAAGAATATCAGATTTAGACTTCAAGACATCTGGCTTGGCAATTTAAGCTTCATGGACTCAAACAGGCCCAATGGGCATACTGAGCGGAAATGAGACAAAATCAGTATTTTCTCCAAATTGATCCAAAATGACTCTAAATCTTATCTTCCTAATACATAGCTCCAAATGGGTCTAAAATAACAAATATGAGAAATGTAGAGGTAAAATACGACACATACGGCTACCAAAATAAGGCAAAATCGCATAGAAAAAATAGAACAAATTAGGTCTTATCAATGTTTCATTTTCCTATCAATTTAGAAATATATTTATATCTATATATACTATATATAGAAGTTTGAATAATGGTAAACTTTATATTTTCAGATTGTACCCTTTTTCAAATATATTTCTAAATTGTCATTATTAAAAAATATTTTAATTATGCCACTATTAAAATATAACTTTGTGTATTTTTACAACATATAATTTTATTTATAAAATTTCAATTCTACCGTACCATCTAGATTTTTCCATTATTAAAATATTTTATTTAGAAAAATTCAATTTATATAGTACAATCCTAGATTTTTTCAGCAATCTTGCTAAAGAGGACCCCACGGTCCTGCTTCCTTCTAATGCATTTGATCCTACACCAACATGATTACTTAGGCTATAACCATCTACAAGAGTATTCCCATGAAATGAGAGAGGGTGCTTAAAATCGAAATTAGACACTTAATTTTACTCTATTACAATAGGCTACTAGCTCTTTTCTGGGATTGTTTCTTTAATCGTTCTTTAGCGGAACAATATTGTTGTAAAAGGCTTTTTGAAATGATCATAAAAAAATTTAGCTGTGGATATCTATTCCACTTGAGGTCTTAGCATTTATTTACCTTTTCCTTTAAAAGAGAATCTTGCGTATAGCTTTGAAAAAATTTTCTTGCCTCAACTACATGAATAATTGTTCAAGCTTGCTTAAATCAATTGCCAATTTAAGGATAATAATCTATTCAAAAAAAAGAAAATTCGACTTAGTATTGAGTGGATCACTGTGTTAAAAGCCGAATTGCTCACAAAATAAATAAATTTTGAGATAATTCAGAGTATATCGAAGTGTATGATGGAAGGAGTAGCTTTTCAAATGCCTAATGAACTAAGAAGGCTATGCGCGACTTTATTAGTGCATTGTGTACTGTCAGATGTGAGGAAACTATGGAATGACTATTACGATAAATGTCTGAGGATTATAAGAGAATGTATGGAATCTCAGTCCAGACCAAACACAAATTGCTTGCACATTACAGAGCATTGCCTATTATCTTGAAAGCATACATGTGAAAAAGCATCAAGAAGTTTGATTTGCCAGAGATAGATTTTCAAAATTTGTACATGAGGAATTCAACACATAATACGTGCAATCTTGTCAACAAGAAATGAGTATGTGGACAAACTGAATGAGTAGATGATAAGAATACAATAATTCCCCCGATGAGAGTAAGATGTACAATAATTTTGATGAAGTAGTTGATGACTCAAACAACCATTATCAGGAGAAATTCTTAAATATTCTTACATTGCATGGTTTGTCACCGTAAAGACTATATGTTGCACTCTCTCGGGAAATTTCAATGCCTTCAACTAAATTTTTGGTTAAGTAGAAAAATACAAAGAAGTAGAAGGAAACATATAGAAATGTATATATTATATGAAGAAGTTCTACTTTCATAGATTTTTAATTTTTTCTAAAGAAATCACATTTTCATTGCATAATTACATAATAGTAAATAGTAAATAATACTTGGATACCATTTTGGACTATTTAATAATATCTAATTTTAATTGTGATATGTAAGTCAACACGAGGATTGGAAAATATTTCCACCTACAAATGTAACACATTTTTTAAAGAAATTTGTTTTAAATGTAATTTTGTTACATTTCAATAATTAAATTCTTTGACTTCTAATTAGTTTCATGATATCTATTTGATGTTGAATTTAAAATTTACTTCAACATAAATCCAATACAATATAATAATTTAATTCTTTAATTTTTCTATTAATTTCAATTCTTTTTATTTAAACACGTTCAACCACGTGCAAAGCACGTGAAAGTTAAGACTAGTATATATATATATATATATATATATATATATATATATATATGAGGAGGGATCAACTTACACCTAGTGTAAAACAAGTTGTTTTACACCCTTTGCTAACATAATCTAGGATTAATATTTTTAAAAATCAACCGTTGGATTTAATACTCTTATTGAATGGATCATGGACGTAAAATTTCAAGTCGATCCGATATCATTATCATATCGGTCGGGATTCCAACATTTTTCAATATTTTCAATATATATTTAACGGTGGAAAATATTATGCATCAAACATATAATTAAATATCTTTAATTAACTTGAGATTTGACATTCATGATCTATGTGATAAGAATTTAAGATCTAACAGTCGTATTGAATAAATTTAAATTCTACAAAAGGATATAAGAGAGAAAAAAAAGGGTGTAACATACACCGGGTGTAAGTTGATCCCTCCCAATGGCGGAGCCACGAAGGAGCAAGGAGGGTCATGCCCCCCACCCCCCCCCGCCCCCCCCAACCAAATATTAAATGGGCTTTTACAAACAAGTTAGAATAAACAAAATGGTTCCAAGCCCAATAACATAAAACTAGATTTAGCCCTACGCGCGCTACGCTGCGCGGGGGAATGGGCTAAAAATTTTGTTTATATAACCTGTAATATATTGGTAGCATAGTTAAGTGGCAATGGGACTATCACTAATTGTGTTGTTAATCACCAATTGTGTTGTTAATCACCACAATAGTTAGTATGTACCAGTTGCTCATTCAACTTCAGGCTAAAAAAAAAAAATTTGCTCATTCAACTTGTTTAACTCTTTTTGAGCCAGGTGTAGCTGAGTTTAATTGGCCAAGACTCTCTGCAGTTCAACAACAAATAACTTTTAGAAACATATAAGAATAACATATTACTGCTCCTAGAATTTTCATGTAACTAAATTTCCCACCAATTAAAGCTTTCGATGGTGTACTTCCAGTCAAAATGCAAATGAAACGATGCTATATGGGTTTCTTAGAATTCATATATATAGTAGTAGATAAAAAATTGTAATAATTACAATCTTTCAAGTTAGAATGAGAACATAAAAGAAAAAAGGAAAACATGAATAAACCATAAGCATCATATCCATATCCCCCAAAACTCGTACTATTATGGCCTGAACAACATTTCAGGCTAAAAAAGAGAAACTTCCAAAGGCCAAAATAACCTCTGCAGAGTAAGCTTTTGTCCTTTTTATGGCAAGTTTTCCCCTAACCAAAAAGAGTGACAGCATCTCTCGAACCTCCATTTTATGCATCTATATATCTGAACAAATAAAAATATTGTATCATTAACCTATTACCATAAATGCATGCTCTCACTCCCCTTTCTGAATTGAATCACTTCTTAGAAGGGGCACATGATCATTATGATTATATAACACAGAATAAGTATTAATTCAGTAGCATTATGTGACAGTAGCAACACTAATAGCTCATGGTCATCAAGTACAGAACTCACCAAAAACTTCAGTACTGGAGGTACTGCAGCCATTGGAAAGGGATATAACCACATAAGAAGAAACAAATGTATTATTTTCAATGAGCAACTAAAGAAGGGAAAAAAATTTCAGGGGATAAAGCAAACCTGTAAAATCCTTGAGAATAGCTGCTGCAATAATGACAACAGGTTTTCTCTCAAGTTTAATGGCATAATTGGCATCCAACTTTCAAATATGATGTTTCCACAAAGTAATTCCCAACTTATCTCAACTGAATTAGAATGGTTATCTGATCACTTGACATCAAAACATAAAAGAACAGGATTAAAGTAACAAAATGTGAAAACCAACTTGCCTAAGCAAAATAATGTAAGCATCTATTCTATCCACCAGAATCCTTAACACATGTAGGGATGACTTTAGTGACACGTAACAATAACCTAGCAGCTTCTATGATAAAAAGGAATGTTAATCTAGGTAGAGCCAATTAAAAATGTTAAATCGTCTAATATCAACCAACAAAATTTGTTCCAATAACATCAACCAACATGATATTTTAGTTCTATGAGGACTGCAAGTATAAGTTCCACAGGGCCCTGTATGATGAAAGAAACATCGTGCGTCTGAGAAACATGGAAGCAAAGCATGACTGAATGGGGGTACAAAAAGGGACACACAACATACCTTTTGCGATGAGTTCTCTTCCATGTGTGGTGCAGCGAATTAATCCAGAGAAATAGAGAAGAACTGTAAGAAGTTGCAAGACCAATGAAAGGAATTGATGAAAACAAAAATGAGCAAAACCCACAACAAATGAAAACAAAGGAATTAATAGGAAGAGGTAGGACTTAAATCATAAATTGCAGTCCATGAGAGGTGATAGAAATCAACAAATGATAGAGATAAGGAGGGCATAAGACTTGGAAACAAATGAGGAAAAAAAAAATACAAAAGGGGGCAATCGAAACAGGCACTGCAATCTTCTTTTCTAGCTAAACCATGAGCGACCACTGAACAGTTCATGCTACCAAGAACCCACTGACCAGCAAGAGCCAACGACACTCTCATTTGAATACCTTTTAGATCACCTAACAGCAAAAGAATACTGATGACTAACCATGGGGTGCAAAGGAAAATAAGTGACACTGACAGATAACCATGGATTGATTAAATGAATGTCCAATGAAATATAGATATATTTTGATTGTAGTGAAATTGGGCAGTGAAGGTCAGCTCATGGTTCCAACAGACATGACAAAATAAAAGCCTAAGATGACACCCTGAACAAAACAGAATTTTGATGCCACCTATTATATATTTAGCAAGACATAGATAGAAGAGGATGTACAGGGACCCCTGTAAGTCTCAGGCTTCAGTAAGAATGCTTTCCTTCTTGGTACAATGAGGCTTGGATTTCTTGATGTAGCTTTCCATGCTTTGAGAAAGGCCTATAAAATTGTCCACAAAAGAATTAATTTCTGAATCAGACATTTCAAGAAATACATTGCTCAAGTGCTTAGAACTGAAACCATTCTGCAAATATCATTAGCTGTAGCAAAATGCAGTTGAAGTAACTTTCAATATGAATAGTCATAAAGAAAAGGATAAGTTGATGAACAACTTACAGCAGAAACATCGGTTCTTCTATCTCTGAAGGGCTCCATGATTCATCACATTGAAAAATTGTGTTGTACTGCTTAATCCCGGTGTGACAATGCACAAAATTGTAAAAACGGTGAAAATTTCCTGCATCAAACATTATTTCCCAATATTAGCATTTAGCAAAGAAAAGCAAAGAACCCCTTGAACCCAAATTTCTAGATAATCCATATTACCATCCTTGCTTGTGGGTTTTAGAGTACTGTATTATCAAACTATAGGACATAAAAAAACTTGAAGTTGTCTTATAACCCATAATTTTCTATCTACCATATATAACAACATATATAAATTCAAAAATTTATATTGCAGAACTTTTGGTAATAATCCGAAATTATTAATTTCTTAAATTTGCTTGATTTTACTAAACCCACGATCAAAGTCTTCAAATAAAAAACTTCAGAAAAGTTTATAAAAGAAACGAATAAATTCCCAAGGCTATAAACTATATATAATGACTACAAAAAAGAAAGACAAAAAATTAAACAAAGAAATGAGAATAAATTCCCACTGAAGAAAAAATCTCCCAGAACAAAAGAACCTGTATCTGCAATTGAGCCGCTTAGGTTAAAAGCACATAAGATAGCCAACGATTCCGATGACCCATGTCAAAAGATCTTTCGCATCAAACACCCATTTCGCGTTTGGTAAGCAGAAAAGGATTAAAAAGAAAGATTGATAAGAAATAGGGTGGGAGAAAAAACTAAAGAAGGCATGGAAAATAAAGGGGAAAGATTGATGTTAAGAAGCCTGCCATCTGATCAAATGAAGTTCCAAGGCAAGAAATGGAAACTGGAAAGGAAGAGACGCAGTGGGAGGGAAGGAAAAAGGAAGAGAAATCAAGGGGAAAATGGGACAGGCGTCAAACAGGGTCTTGAAAGAAGGAAGAGAGTCGTGGGAGAGAGAAAATTGAAGCAAGAGAATTGTTGAGGATATGGGACACGCGTGAAGAAAATAAAGAGAGAACAGACACGTGACAGGGAGGGGAGATATTCAGCAGATTTGAAAAGGGGAAGAATGACCAAAATGGCCAGAATCAGATATGACATGGCTAATTTCAGGCCGCATAAACTACACCAAAAATGTAATTGGACTTGACAAATTGAATCTCCATTCAATTCAATTTAAGAGCCCAAATCTAATAAATTAAAGACTTATTTCCATTTGTTTTACTACGAATTTTCTTTAGGGATTGCTAAATACCACCCTTTTTTATTAGCTATCGGCCCTCTTTTTGACACTTTTGTCATTTGCTTCATTTTCCTTTAAAACCTTCAAACTAAAAATCTCAAATTTTCAAGCCAATCACCAATGTGGAATAGCTTAAGAACTCCGGAAATGGACGATAACGTGCCGTCAACATCCCCAGGGGGCGCCCCACCACGAGGGAAGGCGTCCTAAGGGGCTCCCGAC
>AWUE01024862.1:0-16895 GCA_001974825.2 Corchorus olitorius
ATATTGGTCACTCTCTTTTTCTTCTCCATGATAGCTCATATATGTTGCAAAATTTACTTACAAGCATTTTACACTACTAGTAGCTTAACAAAATCACATGATTGCACAATGCACAAATAACACATACGAACACTGAACACATCATCACATCACATTTCTAAACATTTATCACACTTACGCCTTAGACCTGCATGGATTTAGATCCAAAATATTGCAATTAAAGTCTAAATTGATATTTTAAAAAAATGTTAGACATAAATATATAATACGCAGCGGACTTACAAAGATAATTGTGTGCCCACAAATCAAAACTCTGCTTGTTTTACGAACGGAACTTCCTAGGCTTCCTTGGTCTGTCAAGAGAAGGCAACTAGTATCTTCTCAAAAAGTCTACACTCTAAATCTAAGGATTACTGGTGGAACTCCAATATGAACTAACTCTCTGTTGGTGAATATTTTTCTAAGAAAAAAGAGCGTAACTTTTTTTCTCCAATAGTTCTTCTTATATAGAACTATCAGATGAAATCACTAAGACTTCTGATGGGAGTTAAACTCCTAATTAAACTAATTAACTAATAATCAGGTAATCTAATTCCAATTGGATTTGTTACTTAACAAATCTCAATAGACAAATAGAAGTATTATTTACTTATATCTTATTAACAAATAATAAGATATTTGCTAATTTAAATGTGGATAAAATTAACAAATCTCCCACTTTATCCTCATTTAAAGAAACCCACCACAAAATATTCACTATCTTAGTTAGCAAATACCTTCATACATAAATAGAATGTGTGACCGAACGAAGCAACAATGAATAGTCTGGATCTTGATTAAGTTTCCACCATACTAATATAGATCACAGATAAATGGAGTATTCGTCCATGCCCCAAATCAATTATTTTGCACCGAATCATGGATTTAATCCCTCAGTACTCCCACATTTGATCCAATAGTACTTGTGACTTCATGATTATCAATTACTTATTTGATAATCGCCCGGGCTATGAATCACAAGACTTGTGCAAAGCCTCAATTGGTCTTTGCCCATTCCTAATATTAATCCAGTCGGATTCGAGTACTTTCCTAGCATGTCCCTTATGGCATAATAATCATTCATGCCCCTTAGATCACATACTAAGGTGTTACATCTAATCCAAATTTCATAATATAGGTTTGGGTTCAAGGGCATTATTTATAAGGCTCACACAGTGACAAGGAGGGAAACATCATCTTGTCACTCACCTATGTGGTCAAAAGCACATACAGTATGATATGTATGCTACGATGAAGCTCCCACTGAATGGGCCATGTCATGCTTCCTATGTCGTACGATTATTGTCAAAATACTACTACAAGTATGTAACCCAAGTTATATTCGCCAAAAGTATTACACCATATGCTTTTTCTCATAACTTTTCGGATCTACTATAGGCTCAATGAAATAGTGGGGTTATTTCATTATAACGACTTATTTTCATATTAAGTCTCATCTCAAAACGTATTGAGGGAACTAGTATTGAACATGACATTTCTACTAACCTTATAGTAGAAAATGCTACCATTTAGCATTTGACTCTCTCAATTTAATATTACCAAAAAAATCATATTTTTGTCATGTTCTAGTCTCATCCTACATGTTACCCAAACATTAGGGTGATCATCTGTGTGAGTGGACTGATCTCGCCTATTGACATGTAAGTGCCAAAATTATAATTTTTTTTTTTTTACAAAATTCTAAAAATGGAGAAAATCATAACTTTATTCCATAAATGAGAAATACAATGTCCATCAAAATTTTGACAATCCCAAGCTCTTAACATGAGATTTGGTGAAAGGGTCCCACCATATTGCTAGTGGATACATGTTTGAGAAGAACTTCTCCTTCTTTGATCATATCTCTAATGTAGTGAAAACAA
Source organism: Corchorus olitorius (assembly GCA_001974825.2). Lineage (NCBI taxonomy): Eukaryota > Viridiplantae > Streptophyta > Magnoliopsida > Malvales > Malvaceae > Corchorus > Corchorus olitorius. Next base: position 1,923 of record AWUE01024862.1, read on the forward strand.
ATGTCAATATGCTTGGACCTCCCATGATATTTTGGGTCCTTAGCATATGCTAGTGCAGCCATGCTGTCTAAATAAATCAAGACTGTTTCATCAGATATTGCAGTAACTACCAAGCTCTGCATGAATCTCTTTAACCAAATGGCTTCTTGCACTACCGCTGAACATGCTACATATTCAGCTTACATGGTTGACAATGCTATGCATAATTGTTTCTTACTGCACCAAGAAACAGTTGCCTTTTCAAGCATAAATGCATAACCTGAGGTGGACTTTCTACCATCTTGATCTCCACCCCAATCGGCATCACTGAATCCTTTCAGCTTCATTTCACCCTTTTGGTAGCAGAGGACTTAATCTGTACTACCACGAAGATACCTGAATATCCTTTTGACAACTTGCCAATGGGCAGGTCCTGGATTGCTTTGGTAACGACTTACCAAACCAACTGCAAAGCAAATATCATGGCTTGTACACAACATAACATACATCAGGCTCCCAATAACATTCGCATATGGAACTCGTTCCATCTTTTTCTTTTCTTCTTCAGTTTTTGGACAATGATCTAGAGTTAATTTAAACCCCTTTTTAACCGGAGTATCAACTGGGTTACTATAATGCATCCGGAATCGTTCTGATACTCTTTTGATATATGTTTCTTGAGACAAACCAAGAATACCTTTTGAACGATCCCTTAAAATTTTATTGCCAAGTACATAATTGGCTTCACCCATATCCTTCATCTCAAAAATAGCTAGGGCAAGTAGGGGTCGAATCCACAGAGAGATAGGATATTCTTCTTTTTCCAATTATTTTACTTAAAATAAACAATTAAAGAAAAGGATTTTGAAAGTAAAACTAAATTAAATCAAACAAACAATTAAAATTAACTAAGAAAGCAATAAAGAGAATTAAATAAAACAATCAATCATAAAACAGTGAATAAATTGAGAAAATAATTAAAATTAAGAAAAACCCTCCAACATAGAATTAATATCCCTCTTGACAAAACTAACATGGATCATTGATATCAAAAATTATGAAAACATTGGATAGCTTGTTTGGAATTAAATCCGAAATTTACCAAATTAGATAAAAGGTCTCTTTTCCAGCTTAATTTATCCCTTTTATTCATAACAACCAATTTCCTTATGAGGGCTTAGAGATTGCTAAGAACAAAGCATTAAGAACTAGTAATTTATGAACAAGCACAACAAACAATTAATTATCTATTGATTCTTAAATCCCTTGGAAGGAAGTATTAGTTCTCCTCCAATTGCTACAAACAATAAAATCTGAAGTATTAGTTCTAGACTTAATTTAGCTAATGTTGACTTAATTTATCAAGATAGTGTCGACTCGAATCCATCAAAACAAGCAACAGAGAATTAAGAAATACCTTAACAATTTTCATATAAAAGCACAAAATCTCACCATGATATAAGTTAAGAGATCAATTAAATTCTACATTGGAGAAAAGAAAAGGATTACTCACTCATGAATTGAGTGAGCATCCAAAGAATAAGAAGAAAAAACTTATCTATGGATGGGAAGAAGAGGGGGGGGGGGGGGCCTCCAACTCTCCAAATCTTCAACTTCTACAATATTTTCTAAAGGGAATAGAATACAATACATAAAACCTACATCTAAGGTGGCTATTTATAGTGGAAATAACCCTAAAGACTCCAATTACACTTAGGATAGGATTCTAGGACGGATTAAGGGCTGACTTGGTCTCCAAGTTGGCTTAAAAGTCTTCTTAGGCCGAAATCCTAGTGTAATTAGGATCCTGGAATTTTCTGGAATCGTGCAGAAACTTCTACAGAAATTTAGGGCTTGAAAACGACAGAACTGGGTCTTAGGCTTTAAAGGAAAGTTGTAGATCTCGTAATTAGCTTTCCAACGCCTACTCACGGGCCTAAAACGGAGGTATGAGCAGAAAGTTATAGCCTTTTTACCGAGATTGCGCTGAATCCTAATCATGTTAGGACTAGTAGCGGAAATATGCGGGAATTGGATATTTCCTTGGATATAAGCGGCACAAATTGGGATTTTAATTCCAATTATGGGATTATATGGGCTGAGTATTATCCCATATAAAATATCCAAAATTTCATGTCTTCAAGGATTCTTCATAGCTTATCTTCAATCCTTCGCAATTAAATCTTCAATCTTCAATTCTTGCTTCTTGAAATAATTCTTCAATAGTCTTCAATTCTTCAAAGTATCTTCAATAAATCTTCAAACACGAACTTCGAATCTCTAAATCTATACTCAAAATTACTTTGCTCATATCTGTGTAAAAAGTCATCAAAATAGCTCCAAAAATAGTGAAAATTAACAAATTCTCAATTTCACAACTCATAAAAACTCAAAACACAAATATTATCAAAATAACGTACTATATTTAAGCATAAATAGATCCAAAAAACATAATAAAATAGCCATAAAAATAGGGTTATTTTTGTCTCGATCACTTAGCAGTAAGGAAATTCTCAAATTCCCCAATCAGGTCATTGTGCATGCTACTCAGTATTGTAAAGCATGCACATCTATCCTTTTTGACCCAATTTTCATAAGCCTCCTTATAATGACGATGTTGGGCAGTATTACCCTCCTCAGGTCATACCATGGTGGTGGTTAAGGTTTCCAAAAATTCTTGCTCATTGAGAAGATACTGAATCTTCCTTTGTCAAATGTCATAGTTTTGACCGACAAGCTTTTCGCCTTTGGTCAAATCAGCAACTATGTTTTTATGTCATTTCAATACAATGATCAATTTAAAATGGACATTAGGCACATTAATTGAGGCAAAAATCTTAAAGTAATTCAAATTATAAAGTTCTATTTACCTCATAAGATCGAAAACTTCACTATGCTAATAAGGTGTAGTCTCCGGTGCACCCCCTTGTGGTGCAACACCTTTCAATTGTGGTACACCCCCTAAATTCTGGTTCTTGGATGAACTTACTTCCATCTCAACCGTTGGATATGTCAACTCTCAACCTGTTAAACCGGTTATAAGAAACTGATGGGATGTATTTGTACGTGGTAGGCCTTATTATAGACTTCTACAATTTTTTTATTACAACCGTTGATATTATATTTTTTAATTGATTTTATTTTTCCTTAATATTTTTTTAACTATGCTCCTTTTTTTTTCTTTTAGCATTCACGTTCCTTAACCTTCAACTTTTTTTTTCACTTTTTTTCCTTAACCTTCAACTTCACCTTCTTCTCCAGCACAGACTTCTGGACCCGCCTTCGGTTTGCTTCTTCATCCCCCTAGAGTCACACTCTGAATAACACGATCATGCTCTCATCGGTCCCTGAAAAATCTTCTCCCAGGTATTTTGTTTGTTTCTTTCTTCTCTTTTATGGCTTTATTTTGATTTGATTTTATGTTTCATGGGTTTCAAATAACCCTCTCTGCTCTAGACTGCGTGAAAGAGCAATGATCTTCCTTCCTACTTCTCTTCCTTCTTTCTACTTCTCTCATTCACGCCCTTTTCAGATATCGTCTCTATCGCCATTGCTCACTTTCTGGTATTTTAATTTTTATTTTCTAGCTTTTAGATACTTATGAAGTGAAAACCCTTTTTCTTATCAAATCCCTAAATCTTTCCTCTTAATTTTTTCTCGCTTTCATTTTTCAATCTCTATTTGTTGCTTACAAATCCGAGATTTCATTCTCATCGTTCAGTCGGTGTTGTTGGTCTCCTTAACAGACTCCGTCGAGCTCTTGATCGCTTTCAGTTGTTGCATTTCTTCAATGAGGTAGTTTTACAATCTCTTTGCTTCGAATTTTAATATATTTATTTAAAATTTCATTTAGATTAATAGAGGAAAATTTAATCTCATTGTTTTCCCTTGATGGAGTCCGTAAAGAGAAGACAACTAGTGTCTTCACAAAAAGTCCACACTCTAAATCCATGGAGTAGTGGTGGAACTCCAGTATGAACTAACTTTCTGTTGGTGAATATTTTTTTAAGAAAAAAGAGCATAATTTTTTTTCTCCAATAGTTCTTCTTATATATTATCAGATGAAGTCACTAAGACTTCTGATGGGAGTTAAACTCCTAATTAAACTAATTAACTAATAATCAAGTAATCTAATTCTAATTGGATTTTTTACTTAACAAATCTCAATAGAAAAATAGAAGTATTATTTAATTATATTTTATTAACAAATAATAAGATATTTGCTGATAAAATTAACAAAAAAAAACCACAAACGTTTATGCCTTTATAGGTTTTTTTTAGCCTAAATGGACAATGGCACAAATATATATAAACCGATATTAGAGGTTTTTTCTTTCTTGGAGGTATCGATGGTGGAGGTTTTTAAATTTCACTAGATGCGATGATAATCCTACTTTATAATGACTCCAAAATAGTATTAAAAATGTTAATCACCCACGGGTGGAAATAAAAAGAGCAATGAGAAGTGGAAGGAAACCTCCTGACATATGTTAAACACGAATAAAAAGTTAAATAGTGCAAACTTTCTATTGGGAGGCTTTTTTTTTTTTTGCTACTAAATATAAATGGTCTAGGAAGGTCTTGAACTTGCGACCTTTGGCTGGGAGGCTTATTTTCTATAAGTTATAATTTGATACACTATTGGTTGTGGGTTAAGAAATTGACACATACCACATTTCATAAGTAATTACTCAATAGACAGCGAATATTTAATAATGAATATTTAATATTCAACCTTTTAACTCCCCACATGTAATATGCTAAATCCCACTAACGAATGATAGGAAAATTTTATTATTTAAATTGGTTTCTCGATGAAATTAAAATCATGCGCAATTAATAATTACACATATTATGTAAGACAAAATAATTAATACTAAATTTAATTTTTTTAATTTTAATTGCCTTGTGCCATGAAATTAAACTAAATCAAAGAAGAATTTTTATGATAAGGAATATTTTGAGAAAAAAAAACCTTTATATAACGCATACAAAAAGATATGAAAAAAGAATTCAAATTATAATAGAAATTTTATTAAAATGATGAGACATCACCCCTTTTGAATGATATTCAAAGTTAACTTTACAGCTTATCTCACCAAATCAAACCCTGTTAACTATAAAATACATTTTTCTTATTTTTATATGCCTCCAAATCCAAAAAAAAAAGTCTTAGATGTGAAAAAAAAATTAATGTGACAAAAAAATATGAATTTTTTTTTAATTTTAAAACTATTCAAATTCAGTTAAAGGTAGTAACTAAAGTAACTAAAAATTACATGAGTCAGATTTAGCGAGGTAGAATGTAAAATAAAATTAGATTTTGATTCAAAATAGATTAACTAACACAATATTAATGGAATCCTAAAACGAAACTTTTTAGAATGATCATGATGTAATTAAAACCCATGAAAAAATGTAAAAGAATGTGTAAGTTACACTAAGAGAATCCTATATATAGGTGTCTACTTGTCTTGGTTATAATATGTAGCCAAAACATTTTTGGATTTAATTTATATATATATACTCCATTGGAAATTGAAATGCTTGTTCACAATTGATGAGATACTCCATTAGATAGGTCTTTTTTTTTTGGTAAAACATTAGATATGTCATTGAATATCTAGCAAAAAAAAAATAATGGGTCATTGAATACGAATTCCATACAATATTTAATACATTTTTAATCATCAAGCAAGAAAGTCCAAACTCCGAACAATTCAATTACAAGATCAATTTGAATACAACACTTAATTGCGAAAGTTACGTACAAGTATATGTACAAGTCAAGTGTATATATAGATTATAGTTTCACTGAACAAACAACTTCAAATTAAGTCATTGTTATCATTTTATCTTCTTCTTGTATAATGCCCTGGCGATTGGCAACGGGAGATTCACTTTCAACTGATTCACAGCTTGATCCCACTCCCACAGGTTGTATATCAATATATGTTTGATGATTACAAGAAGAGTTGGTGCTGCTTTCTGAAGTTTCAGTGGCATCTTTGTCCGCCAGCCTTTCGAAATATGCATGAGGTGCCCAACCTGCATTTTCCGAGTAGTTAACACGGATTAATATTATTGCAAACTAATCATCAAAAATAAAAAGATTGTAGTATTGCTTTACTTTCCAAAAACATCATATTTTTGTCATGTTCTAGTCTCATCCTACATGTTACCCAAACATTAGGGTGATCATCCGTGTGAGTGGACTGATCTCGCCCATTGACATGTAAGTGCCAAAATTATAATTTTTTTTTTTTTACAAAATTCTAAAAATGGAGAAAATCATAACATTATTCTATAAATTAGAAATACAATGTCCATAAAAATTTTGACAATCCTAGGCTCTTAACATGAGATTTGGTGAAAGGGTCCCACCATATTGCTAGTGGATACATGTTTGAGAAGAACTTCTCCTTCTTTGATCATATCTCTAATGTAGTGAAAACGAATGTCAATATGCTTGGACCTCCCATGATATTTTGGGTCCTTAGCATATGCTAGTGCAGCGATGCTGTCTGAATAAATCAAGACTGTTTCATCAGATAGTGCAGTAACTACCAAGCTCTGCATGAATCTCTTTAACCAAATGGCTTCTTGCACTGCCGCTGAACATGCTACATATTCAGCTTCCATGGTTGACAATGCTATGCATAATTTTTTCTTACTGCACCAAGAAACAGTTGCCTTTTCAAGCATAAATGCATAACCTGAGGTCGACTTTCTACCATCTTGGTCTCCACCCCAATCGGCATCACTGAATCCTTTCAGCTTCATTTCACCCTTTTGGTAGCAGAGGACATAATCTGTACTACCACGAAGATACTTGAATATCCTTTTGACAACTTGCCAATGGGCAGGTCCTGGATTGCTTTGGTAACGACTTACCAAACCAACTGCAAAGCAAATATCATGGTGTGTACACAACATAACATACATCAGGCTCCCAATGGCATTCGCATATGGAACTCGTTCCATCTTTTTCTTTTCTTCTTAAGTTTTTGGACAATGATCTAGACTTAATTTAAACCCCTTTTCAACCGGAGAGTCAACTGGGTTACTATAATGCATCCGGAATTGTTCTAATACTCTTTTGATATATGTTTCTTGAGACAAACCAAGAATACCTTTTGAATGATCCCTTAAAATTTTAATGCCAAGTACATAATTGGCTTCACCCATATCCTTCATCTCAAAAGTGGAGGATAACCATTTTTTGGTGGAATTGATCATCTCCATATTGTTCCCTGCCAATAGTATGTCATTCACATATAGTGAAAAAATCAAAATTCCTTCAAACTTATTCTTGACATACACACAATGGTCCTCTTCCAACATTACTAAGCCAAAAGCTATTATGGCTTGATGGAATCTATGGTACCATTGTCTAGAAGACTGCTTAAGACCAAAAATTGATCTTTTAAGGCGACAAACCTTATGTTCTTGGCCTTTGATTTCAAAACCAATAGGTTGGTCCATATAGATTTCATCATTTATCACACCATTGAGGAATCCACTCTTAACATCCATTTGGAACAACTCTAAATCCAAATGGGCCACTATGGCAAGGATTAAGCGAATAGAGGCTATTCTCACAACATGAGTGAATGTCTCATCATAGTCTATACCCTCAATTTGGGTATAACCTTTGGCTACTAATCGGGCCTTATGCTTGTCAATTGATCCTTTTGATTTACGCTAAACTTTAAGAACCCATTTGTTCCCAATAGTTTTGTGACCCAGAGGTAGATCAACTAACTCCCACACATTGTTTTTGGCCATAGAGTCCATTTCATCCTTCATGGCAGCTAACCATTTATCTCGAATGGATGATGCTAAAACTTTTGAAAAGAAGGAGGTTCATCATCATCTTGTGAAATACTTATGAAAGCATTATTTTCGATTTCAAATCGACAACACAGAACATTTCCACGTGTACTCCTACGTAATTCGGTGCTTTGATTTTGGGAATCCACTTCTTTTGGCATGCTCCCACTATTAGGTGCACTTCCTATGGACATATTCCCACTTCCTTTGTCGATCTCTGGTTGAGTTCTCATTTCCCCACCTTCGACAAAGGGTTGTGTGATCTCCTCTTGCAACTCATACAAGTGAAGATCATTTTGTACTTCACCAATACTTGGAAATTCTTCTTCAAGAAATTTCACATTTCGAGATTCCATTTCTCTCATACCCCCATATGGGTGTTCACCATACATCACATACCCTTTAGAATTCTAAGGATATCATATGAATACTTGTTTGTTTCCTTTAGGCCCAAGTTTTCCAAATTTATGGATCGGATTGTGAACATATCCAGTCGATCCCTAAGAGCGTAAATATTCTAAATTGGGGTTTCCCCCAATCCATAACTCATATGGTGTTGAGGGCACTAATTTACTAGGTTAAGTATATAGGCAGCGGTTAATAAAGCATCTCCCCAAAACTTAATAGAAAGATTGGTTTGTGCCATCATGGACCTAACCATGTCTAGTAAAGTGTAATTCCTACGCTCAACAACATCGTTTTGCTGCGGTGTTCCATGAATGGTTAACTGTCTTAATATGCCTTTTTCCTCACATAATGTCTTGAACTGATCAGACAAGTATTCTCAGCCACGATCGGTCCTAAGAGTTTTCAAACTCCTTTCTCTTTGATTTTCTACCTTGGCTACGAAGCGTTTGAAACAATCCAAAGCTTCATGCCTATGAGACAACAAATACACGTACCCAAAATGTGAATAGTCAGCAATAAATGTGAGAAAATAGCTTGCACCGTGACGTGCTTTAACATTCATCGAACCACAAATGGTCCGAATGAACTATTCTAAAAGATGATTAGTTCTTGTTGCCTTACCAAAAGGCGTTCTACTTGTTTTTCCTGCTAAGCAAGGCTCACATGTTGGAACATTGACGTCTGTGAGAGAGCCCAATAAGCCTTCTCTTGCAAGTCTTTTCATCCTATCTTGGCTAATATGTCCAAGTCTAGAGTGCCATGTAACAGAATCACCGTTTGCATAAAAAAACATTTGTGGAAAACGAATACATTTTATTATCATCAAAGTCCAAACTAAAGAAACCACCAATCAAAGTACCATGTCCAAAAAATGCCTTTTGGAAATAAATATCCAAACCATCACTACTAAAGAGAAATGAATATCCTAAGGAAATCATAGCTAAAACAGAACATTAATTACAACGAATTCCAGGTGCATAAAGTACATCGTGAAGCAACAATATACGTCCACTGCTCATCCTTAGTTGGTACGAACCCATTCCAAGGACTTCCTCTCTTGTTTTGTTTCTAAGAGTGACATACTGAGTGCCAGCTGAAACTCGGTGATATAAGAAACCATCTCTATCACGCATTATGTGCTTGTTTGTGCCTGTATCAACAATCCAATCAAGAAACAATTGAGCAACTAATGCATGTGCACAATTAAATGTATAGATGGATTTAGGAGAACCATGGATCTTTACCTTTCTTGCATTAGTGCAATCCTTGGCAAAGTGTCATTTCTCTCCACAATTATAGCATTTGAGCTTACTAACATCCTTTTTCTTTGCACTTTTTCTTTCTTGTGGCTTGGCAGGCCTATTTTGATTAACCTTATGAATAGGCTCCTTTTTTCCTTCCACTTGTGCTTAGACTTTTTCTTTAATGCTCCTTGTCTCCCCACATGGGCTACGAGAGTAACAGCCTTGAATGTCTCTAGGCGCTCAGCCTCAAACTCAAGGTGTTGTGAAATATCATTGAAGGTCTTAATTGTCACGCCCCGACCCGGAAGTCGAGCACGGACAACCGCCAGGGTACCTCGAAACACGTGCCGGCCGGTCACGCGCACCAAGGCTCCATGAAGCGTCAATACCAGATAAAAACAGGGAAAACACAAATAGAGTATAAATTTTAAAATAATAACTGTTTCCAAATTATAGTTAAAGCGGAATTACCAAAATAAAACACAGTAGTAAAAATGCTCCAAAATTTAATCGGAAGATAAATACTAATAAAGAAAATAGCGGAGTAATGCAATTCGAAAACAAGGAGCGAAAGATATCATGAAAGAAAGACACTGCCAGTGGGACCCATCTCGTAGTGAGTAGTACCTCTAACACCAGGGATCACAGCCTACGCCACCGACTCGACTGTGAAAGGAAATGTTGAGTCCTAACTACCCTGAAAACATAACAATTACTTGAGGGGTGAGTACACGAATGTATACAGTGAGTGAGCCACCCTCAAAAGAGAACCAGAAAAGGGTGGGGTGCACTCACAACCAAAACAGATAAGAAAACCAAGTTATAAATACATGGTTAGCAACAAAACAATTACAAGAAATCATTTATCATTTTCATAAACAAATGGGCTGCCAATAAAACCTATCTGGAGTGACCTTAGCCCGAGTCAACCTCTAGAACCGTCAGGGGCATTTTCGTCATCATCCAATAACTAGTAAAAATATCATTTTTCTTATTTTTCCAAACAAACCTGTTCCCCTGACATTAGCTTGGGTCTGGTACTGCGTGGTGGCTGCAGCACACCCAATTTAGCTCTCCCATGCACACGTCGAACCGGTAAATAAATAAATATATGGCATGTCGGACCTGGAGTTACGAACCATGTGGATCCCAAAACGAAAGTCATGGTCCGTTAAAACAAATACACCAGCGCTGGGTCGTGTCTGAGATGCTCCACCAACAAGTCATACGTACTCCTAGAGCTACGTCCATAAGTCCACGTATGCTTGAACATGTTCTTTAAAACAAACTAGGTTTTTCATGCACCCAAAACATTTTATTAAAACCATTTATAAAACATGTTAATAAAACAGTCCCTCAACGGGTTCTCCGTTGAGGACAGCCCACTCACAGTTTAGGGTACTCGTACACCTCCAAAGCCAATCCATTGTGAGCCTAGCCAATGTCTCGATCAGCGCCTTAGCCGTCTGATTGAGAAACACGTCCAACACAAGGAATTCGTTAAAATCAATATCATAATCAAATTGTAAACCAAAGTAATAAACCATGATAACAAATAAAAATACCAAAAAAATCAAATAAAATAGAATAAGATCACAATAACATATAAACCAGACCCACGTCAAATGTTGAGGAGTTTAACGCAACAACTTTTGTAATACAAAGTTTCAGGATAAGTTTCAGAGTCGGAACACACTTCTAAAGCTCATTTGATCACATTAAGTCTATAGGGGTAAAATGGTAATTTTAGCTGACCTAGGGCAAAACAGTAATTTTGATATCTTAAAGCTGTTACAGTGATCCTCTAACCTTACATGTTCAATTTACGCGATTAGATAAATCAAATCCTTTTCTAAGGGAAAATTTGTAATTTTACTCATTCGAGGGTAAACTGGTCATTTACACTTATTACAGGTTCCACGACGTATATACGAATTTATTGCTGTAAGCGACATATTCGAATTTTTTCATTTCCATCCTTTAGAGGTAGTTTCGTAACTTGATGACCAAGGGTATAATCGTAATTTAGACCAATCAAGGGTAACATGGTAATTTTACCGAAAAGGTTCCAATACTGTAGATTTCCAATCCCGATGGTGCGTTCTTGAAAGCTTAATTACATATACCGCACTGTTAGGGGCAAAATAGTAAAGTTGCCCATCAAGGGGTATTTTGGTAATTTTACTCTTTCAAGGTACAATGACATTCTTTCCATGTCATATTTGTTGACCCTAGTCGATCGGACTCGAAATTGTAGCTTAACATAATAGATTTGTGCATTTTTTCTACTTAAGGGCAAAATGGTCATTTCACTTTTAGGGGTAAAGAAGTCTTTCTACTGCTTATGTATAATTCCAATATTTTATTTGCTTTATTCCACAATGTAAATATGACCGATTTCAAAATCGTGGCTTAATAGGATAAATTAGTACACTTTTACTAATTAAGGGTAATATAGTAATTTATCCACTCCAAGATGAAACGAACATTTTATGATCATACGTAGATTACGGACTAATACAAGAATGATTCGGATTTATTAACGCTTCGATGCTATCGAATTCGTTTAATTTCTCTTCTAAGGGTAATTTTGTAATTTAATATCTTAAGGGCGATTTGGTAATCTTACCCATCCAAGGGTAATATAGTAATTTTTCTTGTCTAATTATTAAACCCAATTTACTAATTTCTCAAATTAAGTTATATCCTTTGTTTTCTCTTTTCTTTTATTTCTTTTCCTTTTCTTTAAAATTGGGCCTAACCCATTCTTTCTTTCTTTCTTTTTTTTTCTTCCTTTTTTTTTAATTGGGCCTGGTAAGGCAATGCCCAAAGCTGCCTAGGCAAGGCAGCTGGGCCGCACGCTGGCCCAGCGTGCCTAGCCCGGCATGTCTGGGGCAGGGCCATGGCGCTGTTGTAGGCCAAATTGGCCTATAGCCGCCGGCCAGCACCCATGGCTACCGAAATCTGGATTTTTCCAGATTTCGGTGCACCCAAAATATTTATTTTCAACCCTTTTTTGCCAAATTTCACTATTCTAACAAACAAAACACACTCCCATACTAAATTCAAGCATTACCCAAGTCTCCAAACATCAATTTAACAAGAAATTTTAAGAATTCCATTATATAAAATCTTAAATCTCACTTACCAAAATTCCAATTGTTAGCTCTATTGTTTTTTGTTACAAAGTTATATCCATTGTTGTTTTCCTCTTACTTTCAAGTTCCAAGCTTCCCAAAGTACATTTAAATCCTCCTTTCCACGAAATCACATTAATTTCCAAATTAAAAGCAACACTTAACCAAGAAACTTCAAGAAATTCAACTCACCTTTAAGATTTAACATCACCCACTTAATAGCTCATGAATATGGAATCTAAAGGCCCCCATTAAAAGGTCTTGACAAGTTAATTTTTATTCCTTTATTTGCATGTAAGATTGGGTCAAAAGTTGAAATTAAATTTGAAGAGTGAGAGAAGATGCTTTCGGTGGAGAGGAATGAGCAAGAAGAGAGTTGAGCCGATGAAAGAGAACAAGAAATGAACAAGCCTTTTTATTTTCCAAAACATGGTTTATTGCTCAATAGTCACCCTTTAAGTTCTATTCCTTTTCAACTTAGTCCCCATTTGGCAATTTTTTTTTATAATTCAATTAAAAGAAATAAACTTATTATTACATTAATGTTCTCACGATGGGTCATGAGAAGCTTCAATTGAGACCATTCTGGTTCAGGGAGTGAACGAATCACTGCCAGCGCTTGTTGTTCATCACTAAGATCAACTCCAGCTCCTCTAAGATCGTGAATCATGGAGCACATCACACGAAGATGCTCAGGCATAGTGTGTTTCGAATCTTTAGTATATTACTGAACTTAGATATGTCATTGAATATCTGGCAAAAAAAATAATGGGTCATTGAATACGAATTTCATACATTTTTTAATACATTTTTAATCAAGCAAGGAAGTCCAAACTCCGAACAATTCATTACAAGATCAATTTGAATACAACACTTAATTTCGAAAGTTATGTACAAGTATATGTACAAGTCAAGTGTATATATAGATTGTGGTTTCACTGAACAAACAACTTCAAATCAAGTCATTGTTATCATTTTATCTTCTTCTTGTATAATGCCCATTTGCCTAACTTTGGCGATTGGCAACGGGGGATTCACAGCTTGATCCCACTCCCACAGGTTGTATATCAATATATGTTTGATGATTACTAGAAGAGTTGGTGCTGCTTTCTGAAGTTTCAGTGGCATCTTTGTCCGCCAGACTCTCGAAATATGCATGAGGTGCCCAACCTGCATTTCCCGAGTAGTTAACACAGATTAATATTATTGCAAACTAATCATCAAAAATAAAAAGATTGTAGTATTGCTTTACTTTCCAATTTCAAATGGGGATCTTGTTTCAAGCTTCTAAAGCTATTTAACCAAATTAGTATAATTTTCAAAGGTTAACTAGCCTTTTGTGGCCTCTGAACTATGGGACTAAAGACACTTTGCCTCTAAAATATTTTTGCGAGAATTTGCCCCCTCCATCAAGGGGTAAGTCATCTTAAATTTAGAAAGTTCATGGGGATAATTGTACTCTGAATTTGAAAATTCAAGAGGAAAGTTGCCGCGATTTGAAATTTTTTGGGACAAAATGTCATTGAAGCTATAGTTCAATGGCAAAAAGGCTAATAAACCAATTGTCAAATAGTAAATGTGGATTCTAGAGAATACAACAAAGAAGAAAAAATATAGACCATAATATTGTAAATGAAAGAAAGAGAAAAAGATGCATATAAGTTATAACAAGTAATCAATAATATATGATTTTGGTTGTTCACCTACCAAGACTCTACACACATGGAAAGTGCATGCACCAAGTAAAAAATAATGTTGCCTTAATTATTAACATATAATAACTTTTACAAGAAAAAGAAATTTGTTTCTTCTATGCCCATATAGTTTGGTGCAAACCAATATAACTAGCATTGCCAAAACATTGAGGATACAAAGATTGAGGGGCTTACCATCCTTGCTATGTGGATAGGGAAAGAGTTGCAGGTAACAAAATGCTGCCACGGTTGATCCTACATAAAATTAAACAAAAGAAGTTGACTATATTATTATTTCAATCCTAATTGGCTTCAATCTCAATAGGAAATCATCAATCTAGTTTATATTGTGAAAAAACAAACCTATGAGAGCACCAGTAAAACCATCAGTCCAATGATGCCAGTAGTCATCCACTCGAGAAATACCCACAAGAGCAGCAACAAGTACGGGAATGAACACGATACACAATTTCGCAACATGGCCTCTACGATCAAATGCTCTGATTTTTCCTGACAAATACCATGAAAGGAAACAAAGACCTGCAAAAGACCCTGCATATATATAGGTGTAAGCACAACAAGAAATTGAATAATAGCGATTAAAGTGTAATGATCAATCATATGCAATAATGCAAATGTGTAATGACCCTCCCATACTGGAAACCTTTAGTTCTAATT
>AWUE01024863.1:0-11316 GCA_001974825.2 Corchorus olitorius
CTTTCTGAAATAGTAGTATATGGCAAAAACAATTATAGGAATCAATACTGCAAGAAACTGTGTTACAAGGAATATATCAGAAAACATTTTCAGAAATTGTTGATTAAAATTGAAGTAGAGATGAAATGTATTCTTAAAGAGATAAAAATGCACATACTGGAACAGCCCAGAAAGGAATAGTGTCATGGTGAAATGGGTATTTTAAGTTAGTCATCATTTCTTGACCAACAAAACGGTGAAAGGGCTCTATAAAATTCAAAAGGCCATCAATCAAAATAAGGAGGAGAAGAATTAGCCAGTCATATAGATGTCGTTTGAACACCTTGACTCCATGAGATGTCAATGTATGTGCTCCTAGCAGGATTTCTGCCATCTTTCCAGCTAAAACATAACAAAAAGATTTAAAAAAAAAAACAAAGCTTCCATCAATTGATTAACCATGAATTTAAGAACAACAAGGACAAATGATGAATTTCAAAGAACTAAGCTCCTTCAAATGCTTGAACCTAGCTATATGCAAATGCATCATGGCCTGACATAGAGCATAAAAAAACTACTAATATTCCAATTTTAATTCTTTCTGCAATGAGCTTGAATAATTAATCTTATGCATTGACTTTGCCAATCCTAGGACCCAGCACCCCGAGCATTTGACTCAATGATTGATGGATGACTTTGCTGTTGTTAAAACATGCTGCAAATCTCTCTTCCCGAAACCAGACGATAAATTTTTTAAAAAAAGGTAATGAAAATTGCCTACTAAACTTCTATATAATCCACAAGGTTGAGGTGTAACTGTTGTAATGTGAATTAATTCAAATATTATACCCAAGTATTATAATTTGTTCAAATTCAAGGTATGAAATCTCATTTCATTTGCATAGCAGCATTGATGCATACATAAAAAAATTAAAAAAAAGCCAGAAATTGAGGGAAAAATCTATGGTACTTACCTTTTGTGGTGTCAATCGAAGAAAGTTGGAAGAGGGTGAATCAAGGAGGAAAGAATTTTAATTAATTTGCTTTCCTTTCCTTGTGTTGTAAGAAAGATTTAAAAGGAAAAAAATCAAACAAAAAAACAAAAAACAGAGGTGGATTAATAGAAAGTAGTAACTTCTAACAGATTATGAAGGGGGAAGAAGGTTAGACATGAAAAAATAACTGTAAAAATTTCTAATATTGGCCAAAATTTGTGCAATTGTTAGGTGTTTTATTGTTTTCATTGCAGCAAACAAATTGCCTTAACTTTTAGTTTTAACTGCGAAGAACCAAAAATGCAAAATCTTCCATTAAAAAGGAAATAAGCGTATGATTAGAGAAGATATATGAGCTTTTCATATTGTTTGCAATTTAACTTGTTAACTAACTAATATTGGCAATAAAATAAATGTCAATTAATATCATTTATTAATTAGTGTTACTATAAATAGGTTGTTAAGACTTGCTGACTTTTTTTGTTTTTGGATAGATTCATTGATTAGGCTGTGTTTAGTGCACCAGTTCAGCACGTTTTGGAATAACTTAAGTGCATTTTTTATCAGCGGACAGTTGGCTTATGTGGATTGCTTTTGAACTAGTCTTCCTTTTCTATATCTACTTTTCAATAATTAATCCTTATATTATATAACTAGTTTTTGCTTTCACGTGTGTTGTACGTGGCAGAACACGTTTAAAAAAAGTTATTAAAAAATTGAAATTAATTATGATTCAAAGCATCCAATTATTGTTATCTAACATAATTAAATTGCTAGAAAAAAAAAACATAATTTTTTTTAAGGGAATACAATATTCAAATCTCATTACAATCAAATAATTCTTTATATGCTGTTATCAAAAAAAAATACTTATATGCCCAAACATCCAATGAGAAATTACCAAATAAACAAACTGTAACAAAGCCAACAAAACCCACACGCATTGAATATGATGGGGACTTGACCCTGAGACCTCGCAGTTCAATGAGCATGCACCGTACCATTGAGTCAAATGTTCAGGTTTAAAAAAAATATATAATTAAATTGAAGTAACTTTTAAATTAAATATTAAAATATATATCAATTTAAGTATAAGTTAAAGTATCCAATTATTGAAACGTAACCGCATCAACGAAAGTAGAATTTTTTTATATACAACATTTTTTGTATATGTTTCATTTTGCTTCTTTGCATTTTCTAACTTGACCAAAATTTTCGTTGAAGGCATTAAAATTCCCCGAGAGAGTGCGACATATAGTTGTGCATGAGAGAAAACATGTTGTGGCAGATATTCTCCAATATTAGGAATTGTTTGTCCTTATGCTTTGTTGATGGTCATAGCGAAACAAAGACGGATATGAAATTGTTTTCTCTTGAATTGGAATGGATATCCTTCACTTTCTGCTAGTGAAAGCAGAATTTTTGGAAGAATAACTTGTTTTCCAGCATATTGGCCAATTGCAATCTCTGCTTGTATTACGTTATGGCCAAAGTGTTTGCAGACCATTTTTGTTCCATTGCACAAACCATTAGATGTATCCAAATTCCTCGAATGTATGATTGGACAATTTTTTCTTCAACACCAATATATGCATTGGCAAACTATTCCGTGTTAGAATATTTAAGAATTTCTCTTGATAATGGTTGTTCGAGTCATCTACTGTTTCATCAAAACTATTGTACACCTTGCTCTCACCAGAGAATATCTCTATCATCTGCTCATTCAGTTTGTCTACATACTCATTTCTTGTTGCCAAGATCGCACAATTGGTCATGTACTCTGTCGAAGTTGAGTTATGCTTCAAATCTAAGAAAAGTGCATTGATCAAGTCTTTTTCAAGCTTTTGATACTTTATGACCATCTGATCGATACAAGTATCAAATTATCATTTTTTTTTTGTTCTTCTCCATCACCAACTTGAAGGAGGAATTTTCCAAACTCTTGGTCTCCTCTTGCTCTCATGTTCTTTTTCAATCTTAGTATCTCTATTTTTTTGCCAAGGGTATGATCTGACCAAACTTTGATTGACTGTTTGTTCTTTTGTTGCTTGAGGTACAACTAGGAGCACTTGTCTAAAATCTCCTCCAAAAATTACAACATTTCCTCCGAATGGTTCTTTGTTACTCATCATATCTTGAAGTGTTTTGTCCACATATTTAATTGCAACCTTTCTCGCCATTGGTGTTTCATCCCATATGATTAGTCTTGCTCTTTTTAATAGTTCAACTTTAACACTCTGCTTAGAAGTCCTACATATACTCATTTCTGTCGAACTTAATGGAATGTCAAATCTCGAGTGTGTTGTTCTTCCTCTTGACTTGTGATGATATTTGAAGTTATATTAATCCGATAAACATATTTATTTTGTATATAAAAAAATGTGATAATTGATTTGATTAATTATATGTTTAAAGGATATGTGATTATTACCTTGAATCGTCCAATATTGCATGATATAGAAATGTTTTGCCTATTCCTCCTGGCCCGTCCAAAAAAATAAAAACTTCTTTCTTTCTTGATTCAACTCGATCTAAGATAGCGTGGAATGTAATCTTTTTGGTATTCATTTAACTTATTTGCAGCTTCTAGATCTTGCCATGGAATTTCAATGCTTAATTCATCTGCAGTTTCCTTATGTGTTGAATTCCTAAAGTGCAAATTTTGAGAATCTATCTTTGGCAAATCAAACTTCTTGATGCTTTTTCACATGCTTTCAAGATAATCGGCAATGCTCTGTAATGTGCAAGCCATTTGTGTCTGGACTGAGTTTCCATGCATTCTCTTATAATCCTCAGACATTGCATCGGAATAGTCATTCCATAGTTTCCTTACATCTGACAGTTCACAATGCACTAATAAAGTGGCGAATAGCTTTCATAGTTCATTAGGTATTTGAAACGCTACTCCTTTCATCATGCACTCTGATATGCTCTCAATTATCTCAAAATTTATTTATTTTGTGAGTAATTGGGCTTTTAACGCAGTGATCCAATCAATTCTAAGTCGAATTTTCTATTCTGAATAGATTATTATCCGTAAATTGGCAATTGATTTAAGCAAGAATGATTTGAACAATTATTCATGTAGTTGAGGCAAGAAAAATTCCTTAAAGCCATACGCAAGATTCTCTTTGTTTAATAGGAAAAGGTAAATAAATGCTAAGTCCTCAAGTGGAATAAATAGCCACAGCTAGATTTTTTTATGATCATTTCAAAAAGCCTTTTACAAGAATATTGTTCGGCTAAAAGGAGATTAAAGAAACAAAACCCAGGAAAGAGCTAGTAGAAAATTGTACTTTGAGTTCGTTTAATATAATAAAATTAAATGTCTAATGTCAATCTTAAGTCCCCTCTCTCATTTCGTGGGGATACTCTTGTAGATGGTCATAGCTTGAATAACATCTTGGTATAGGATCAGACACATTAGTAGGAAGCAAGACCGTGGTGCCCTCTTTAGCGAGATTGCTGAAAAAATCTAGGATGGTAATGTAAAAATTGAATTTTTCAAAAATAAAATAAAACTAAAATATTTTAGTAATGGCAAAATCTAGATGGTAGAAATTTTATAAGTAAAATTATATGCTGTAAAAATTATTTTGAAATAATGACAATTTAAAAAAATATTTGAAAAAAAAATACAAAACTTATATTTTAACAGTGGCATATTTAAAATATTTTTTAATAATGGCAATTTAGAAATATATTTGAAAAAAGGGTACAATCGGAAAACATAAAGTTTACCATTATTCGTACTTTTATATATAGTATAGATATATTTCTAAATTGATAAGAACATGAAACATTGATAAGACCTAATTTTTTTCTAAATTTTATATGATATTTTGCCTTATTTTACCCCTATATTTCTCATCTTTGCTATTTTAGCCCCATTTGGAGCTATGTTTTAGGAAGATGAAGATTTAGAGCCATTTTGGATCAATTTGGAGAAACTATTGATTTTGTCTCATTTTGGCCCATTAGACCCGTTTGAGTTCATGAAGCCCAAATTGCCAAGTTAGATGTCTTGAAGACTAAATCTGATATTTTGATGCCCAATTCGTTAATATGGAAGCCCAAAGAAGGAGTCCAAGTTTAATCAGTAATTATGATGTAGTAATGATTCAACCCTGATGCATCATTGTTAAATCATATTCTAATGAGGACTTCACAATAGCAGTTTTGGAAGAATATTCATAAGTTTTGATTCAGAGCTAAGAAAAATGCAAATGAAGTACCCTTGGAAAGAGGATTCCAAGATCTACAACTTTTATGTTCACCTTGAGACCTAATTCTGCCGTTCCGGTGGATGATTTTGCTCTTGAAATTTCTGGACAGAATCGATCTTCTCCTAAACCAACTTGGAGAATGTTTGGACAAATGTTCAGATGCTAAAAATGATGTGGAGCATTCCTATTGGCCATATTGGATCCTAATTAATAAGGATAATAATCTAAATTTCTATTATTTTAATAATTGAATAATTAAAATATTTTTTAATAAGGACAATTTAGAAATATATTTTTTTAAAAAAAAAGGTACAATAGGAAAACATAAAGTTTCCCCTTATTCGTGCTTTTATATAGTATAGATTATGGAAATTTAGAAATATATTTTTAAAAAAGGGTACAATCGGAAAACATAAACTTTCCCCTTATTCGTGCTTTTATATTAGTACTTAAAGGAAAATGAATTTTCTTCTTGTTTTTCCTCTAAAAAGTTTAAATGTGAAAAAAAAAACCTTATATATTTTAGCATTTAAAATTGATAACATTTTATAGTAATAGGTTGCGATACATTAGTCTACTGCCATCAATCACATGATCTAACAGTAGAATGTTGGACTCTTAGTTTCGCGATCAAAATTCAAATTCTGATTTTTCTTTTTTTTTTTTTAAGAAGTCAGATTTTGAAGAGGAGGACCCTTTGTTCTTATTATTACCTTCAAACATATCAAGAGGACGATTTGATCACTAAAAAAAAATTTATCTGTCTCTCGGTTTTCTTTTTCTTTCAAATATATCTTTTTTAGTAAAGTTTTTTATATCAAGATTCACACATATATATGGGAAATTTGACTATCATTGATTAATATATAATAATATCTAACCTTACTTTAGGTAGATATATTCATAATCATGTTGTAATTAAAACCCTGAAAAAATGTAAAAGAACGTGTAAGTTACACTAAGAGAATCCTATATATAGTTGTCCACTTGTCTTGGTTATAATATGTCTTGCATTAGCCAAAAAATTTTGTGGATTTAACTTATAAATATACTCCATTGGAAATTGAAATGCTTGTTCACAATTTATGAGATACTCCATTAGATAGGTCTTTTTTTTTTTTAAACATTAGATATGTCATTGAATATCAAGGAAAAATAAAATGGGTCATTGAATACGAATTCCATACATTTTTTAATACATTTTTAATCATCAAGCAAGGAAATCCAAACTCTGAACAATTCAATTACCAGATCAATTCGAATAAATACTTAATTTCGAAAGTTAGAATTGTCACGCCTCGACCCAAAAGTCGAGTACGGACAACCGCCGTGTCACCTCGAAATACGTGCCGGCCGGTCACGCATTCCAAAGTAACACGAAGCGTCAACATCAGATCAAATATTAAGAAAACATGAACTAAGTATAAAATTAAAATACTGAAGTTTTCAAATCAAAGTTAAAGCGAAATCGTAAAAGAAATGAAATAATATAAGTTTTCTAATAAATCAAAAACCAATCAAATCCAAATGGTTAATTAGTAAATAAGAAATAAGGCACAAGGAAACAATGAACAGAGACAATGTTAGTGGGACCCGTCATGCAGTGAGAAGTACCTCTAAGAGCAGTGATAACAGCCTACGCCACCGACTCGAACGCCAAGGGGATGTTGAATCCTAACTACCCTGAAACCACAACAAGAATTCGAGGGGTGAGTACACAAATGTACCCAGTGAGTGAGCCTCCCTCAGAAGAGAACCCGAGAGAGTGGGGTGTACTCACAACCAAAACAGTTAGGAAACCAACAATCATCAAAACAATATCATCCATCAAAAGATTATACAAAATCATTCATCATTTGATAAAACCTGGACTGCCAAATAAAACATATCCGAAGTGACCTTGGCCCGAGTCAACCTCCGGAACCGTCAGGGGCATTTTCGTCATAATCAAATAATACTAGTAAAAATTACGATTTTCTTATTTTCCCAAACAAGCCCGTCCCCCTGACGTTGGCCTGAGTCCGGCACTGCGTGGTGGCCGCAGCACACCCAGTTTAGCTCCCCCATGCACATGCCGAACCAGTACATATATATGGCGTGTCGGGCCTGGAGCGACGAAGCATGTGGATCCAAATCAAACCATGATCCGCCAAAAGAGTCCAACTACTAGCTAGTATATCACCAAATCAAGCCATACGTACTCCCTGGACTGCGTCCAGTCCACGAGTCCCCGTATGCTTTCTAACCGTATCGAAATCAAAACCAAGAGTCATTCATGCACCCAAAACAATTTATTAAAACCATTTATAAAACATATTAATAAAACAGTAATAAAACAGTTCCTCAACGGGTTCTCCGTTGAGGACAGCCCACTCACAGTTCAGGGGACTCGTACACCCCAAAGTCAATCCACTGTGAGCCTAGCCAATGTCTCGATCAGTGCCTCAGCCGTCTGATTGAGAAACACGTCCAAAACAAGGAAATCATTAAAGCCAAAATCATCTATCATAGTAAAACCAAGATAGTAAACCAAATCAATCAAATAAGATATAATAAATAACAAGAAGCACATAACCCAGACCCCAAGAACTCACTTAAACGATCTTAGCATATCTACAGAAGTCTTTCAGGGTTGTAAAACGAGTTTCGGATTCTGAATCCGCTTTCCAGAGTTCATTTTAATCATTTCTAGCCTTTAGGGGCAAAACGGTAATTTTATTCGACAAAGGGCAAAACAATAATTTTCATGATAGGGGTAAAATCGTAATTTACCAATCAGGGGCATAATCATCAATTAGGATACTCATAATCGGAATCTACACAGTTTAATTCAAAGTACAAGGTTAAAACTGTAAATTAACCTTCTAAAGGTGAAACGGTAATTTAGTCACTCATACAGATACAACGTACATATTCGTAAATCCTTCCATGACCGAATGGGTCAAATTCTTTTCTAAGGGCAAAGTTGTAATTATCCGCCTCCGAGGGTAAAATGCTCATTTCAATATTATTGGTTTCACAACGTACATATGAATTCATTGATGAGAGCAATATAGTCGAATGCTCACAATTCCACTCTTAAGGGTAAAATAGTAAATATTCCTATCAAGCGTATTTCGTTAATATTACTCTCTTAAAGTACGGTGACATTCCTTACGTGTCATAGTTATTGACCCTAGTCGGTCGGATTCGAAATCGCAGCTTAATCGGGTGGATTAGTGTCCTTTTGCTACTTAAGGGCAATATGGTCATTTTACACTCTTAGGGGTAAAATAGCCCTTGTCACCACTTACCATAACTTCGGTATTTAATTCGAATGATTTCACATCACAAATATGGTCGCGTTCACCGATTCACTAATTGAGGGGTAAATTGGTAAATTAATGTACCTAAGGGTAAAATCGTCTTTTAACTCCTTAATAATTCATCCATTTATTTTTATCCCAATTTCCATATTTTTTACTAATTCTTTAAATCCTTCTTATTTTCCTTTTCTTTCTTTCTTTTTTTTTTCTTTTTCTTCCTTTCCCTTTCTTTCTCTTCTTTTCTCTTTTTTTTCTTCTACTGGGCCTTGGCCCAGCTGCTGACCAGCCATGCGCAGGCCAGCGACTTGGGCTGCGCGCCTGGCAAGGCCCAAGCGTTGGCAGGCCGCGCGCGCTGGCCCAGCGCTTGCTGCGCTGCTGGGCTGCGTGCAGCAGGCCCGCTGCGCTGGCCAGCCTGGTTTGGTGGCCTGCCGCCGACCAGTATCCGGCATCAGAATCTGGAAATTTTCAGATTCCGGCAGCCCTCATTTTTGGCTATTTGAATTAGTTTTCCACTCCTTTCTCCATTTATTCACTCCAAAACACTTCCAAACAACTCTAATCACAAACCTAAAAAGAATTAAGCTTCAAATCATCAAATAACATTGACAACATAACATTCATCA
Organism: Corchorus olitorius; assembly: GCA_001974825.2. Classification (NCBI taxonomy): domain Eukaryota; kingdom Viridiplantae; phylum Streptophyta; class Magnoliopsida; order Malvales; family Malvaceae; genus Corchorus; species Corchorus olitorius. Next base: position 9,129 of record AWUE01024863.1, read on the forward strand.
TCAAATTCATAATGCTTTAAACCAACTTACCAAAAATCCAAACTTTTAATTCTTTACTCCTCCAAGTACCCTTTTGTGCTTCAATTGTTTTGCTTCAACCTCCCAAACACAAACTAAATTAATAATCTTCATCAAAACAACTTATAAATATGAAATTTTTTTCAAGGGAATTTCTTACCTTACTTTGATTCTTGAAACCCACTCAAATGACCATAAAATTTAAAGATAAAACCCAAGTTTGAAAGCTCTAGTTTGAAGTTTAAATATCCCAAGGTTGCATGTAACTTTTAACAAGAGATTGAAGATAGAATTTTAGAGAGAGAGAAAGCCATGTTCGATTAGGTTTGAGAGAGAGAAGTTTTTTGATGACAATTCGGAGAAGAAAGAGAAATAAAATGAAATTGGGTTCCTTATATACTTTTGGGCAAAAATTACATTTTGGGCCCCATAATTTTCATTTCCTTCAGTTAAGTCCATAACTTCAAAATCTCTTTCAATTCAATCCTCCACTTCACCACATTAAATCTCTAATAAAATTCTAAGTTTGGTAAAATTAGTTTAGGCTTCACAAGAATTGTGTCGAAGTATATGTACAAGTCAAGTGTGTATATATATGTGGTTTCACTGAACAAACAACTTCAAATTAAGTCAATGTTATCATTTTATCTTCTTCTTGTATAATCCCCATTTGCAATCTAATATTGGCGATTGGTAAAGGGGGATTCACTTTCAACTGACTCACAGCTTGATCCCACTCCCACAGGTTGTATATCAATATATATTTGATGATTATGGGGAGACTTGGTGCTGCTTTTTGAAGTTTCTGTGGCATTTCTGTCTACCAGCCTCTCGAAATATGCATGAGGTGCCCAACCTGCATTTCCCAAGTAGTTAACACAGATTAATATTATTGCAAACTAGTCTTCAGAAATAAAAGGGTTGTAGTATTGCTTTACTTTCCAATTTCAAATGGGGATATTGTTTCAAGCTTCTAAAGCTATTTAACCAAATGAGTATAATTTTCAAAGGTTTATTAGCCTTTTGTGCCCTCTGAACTATGGGACTGAGGACACTTTCCTTCTAAACTATTTTTGCGACAATTTGCCCCCTTCGTCAGTAAGTTGTTTTGAATTTAGAAAGTTCATGGGGCTAATTGTACTCTGAATTTGAAAATTTAAGAGGAAAGTTATCCTGATTTGCAGTTTATGGGACAAAATGTTATTGACGCTATAGTTCAATGGCAAAAAGGCTAATAAGCCAATTGTCAAATTGTAACTGTAGATTCTAGAGAATACAACAAAGAAGAAAAAATATAGACAATAATATTATAAATGAAAGAAAGAGAAAAAGATGCATATAAGTTATAACAAGTGATCAACAATATATGATTTTGGTTGTTCACCTACCAAGACTCTACTCACATGGAAAGTGCAAGCACCAAGTAAAAATAATGTAGCATTAATTATTAACATATAATAACTTCTAAAAGAAAAAGAAATGTGTTTCTTCTCTGCCCATATATTTTGGTACAAACCAATATAACTAGCATTGCCAAAACATTGAGGATACAAAGATTGAGGGGCTTACCATCCTTGCTATGTGGATACGGAAAGAGTTGCAGGTAACAGAATGCTGCCACGGTTGATCCTACATAAAATTAAACAAAAGAAGTTGACTATATTATCATTTCAATCCTAATTGGCTTCAATCTCAATAGGAAATCATCAATCTAGTTTATATTGTGAAATAACAAACCTATGAGAGCACCAGTAAAAACATCAGTCCAATGATGCCAGTAGTCATCCACCCGAGAAATACCCACAAGAGCAGCAACAAGTACGAGAATGAACACGATACACAATTTCGCAACATGGCCTCTACGATCAAATGCTCTAATTTTTCCTGACAAATATGATGAAAGGAAACAAAGACCTGCAAAAACCCTGCATATATACTGGTGTAAGCACAACAAGAAATTGAATAATAGCGATTAAAGTGTAATGATCAATCATATGCAATAATGCAAATGTGTAATGACCCTCCCATACTGGAAACCTTTAGTTCTAATTCACCATTCTAAGGGAGCATATATAATGAAAGCATTAATAGTCTAAAAACATTTAGATTTGAAAATTCCTAACGATTGACAAACTAATTAATAGCTTCAAACTACATGTTCATTGAACTT
>AWUE01024865.1:0-50682 GCA_001974825.2 Corchorus olitorius
TTTTTTTTTTATTTTTTCTGCGTTTTTTTTTATCTTTTTAGATTTTCTTTTAATTTCTTTTTATCTTTTAATAAGTATTGGTTGGACAATTCATTTATCCTAAATGGGTATGAATATGTCAATATTAGCAAGAGGATTTTAATATTTGATTAATGATAAATAGATTTTTTTTTTAAACATACTTTCAATCCGAAAAAAATCTTTGTGCATGAGTTTTGATGTTGTTTTACTTGAATGATTGAGCTTTGAAAGTTTGAAAGTTGAGAGAATCTGAGAGAATTGAAAAGTTTGAAGTTTGATGAAAAATAAACTGAAGGGCAAAATAGTCTAAAGGGGGGGCGGTGACTAGTAAAATGGGGCGGTATTTAGCAATCCAGTTTTTTAATTTGAATTATAAGATTAATGATCTCAGAGTATTTGATGTTTTTCTTTTAATTTTTCATATGCCTTTTTTTTTTTTGAAAGGCTATGCATATGCCATATTAATTGAGAAATCACTAGCTTTTGATCAGTTCACCCTGTGATCACTATTATCAGTGCATCTCCCTCAAGTTCAATGCATTGAAAGCCCACATCTTTCGCCCACTCCAATATTAATGATGCAATAAAAAAATATGCACCCCACGACATATAGTACTATATATTTTAATTTTTTGATAAATCGTAACTCCAATAGAAGTTTCATGGAAATTGGTTTTGGGCTATTGTTTAATAATCCCATCCACCATATATGACTCCAAGAAATATATTTTCCCTTTTGTTTCTTCTATATAGAAGTGGAGATTTCGACTATGTTCTTCCACTGAAAGAAATTAATAAGAGAATTGCACCTGAGGGATATAATCATATAACTAGACTAACATTAAGTCTACAATTACTTTATAAAAAAAAAAAAAAGTCTACAATTACTTAATCTACAATCTAAAGCCAATAATCTAGAATAAACTTTTAAGATTCATCATGTGTCAATCTAAGCCATAATTTAAGATAAACTTCCATCCATCCCTGTTCATTGTTTCTTCATCCTTTTATAGACTTCTTTCTCCTTCGTAACTTTCATTTCCTTTTAACTCCTACAAACCGTCCATATCATTTGCTCCACCTCCCCAAATTCGGTTCCTCTCTCGCCGGAGTTTGAATTTCTGAATTGTCTATTCCAAGCCGGCTTATTAAATTGGACTTGCGGTATTTGACCCAACTTTTATCCATTATGTACCTTTGATCTTTTCCCTATTTTTTTACCCTATCTGGTATTCAGAGCTTTGACCTTCTTTTTTTTTTTATATGCATTTTATTCTAATTTGGCATTAATTGATATATCTAACTAAGCTTATCCAAGATTCGAGTCCAACAACTAGATATATATACCTTTGCATTTGTCTAAATAATTATAGTACTTTTTCCTTTTTCAGGTAAATCTACCTAAGAGATCCATATCTTCAACTTTTCCATCTACTACAATTTCGAAAAAATATTTAACCCTTGTACCACTAAAAATGAATTAATTAAATCCGAATCACATACGAGGTAATTCTTCCCATTAGGGTTGCAGCAACATTGAATTAATAATGATCTGACCGGAATTGATGATCCAATTCAAAATAATGGGAGCACGACCCAAATGGGATTTTAATTTCAATGGGTTTCTATGATGGAAGCGGAAGGTATGGTAAAGTCTTATTATTGTATCCTAGTTATATCTAGGGTTTATCGTGTAAAAGCTGTTGAAAGTTTTTTTTCAAAGAAATAAGAAAATCTTCATCTCCCTGTCCGTGGACGTAGGTCACCTTGTCCAAATCATGTAACTCTCTTGTTTTCTTTATTTTTTGCTCTTTAATTTTCCGTTTTGCATGCGCACAACAATCTCAAATATTGATTTGTCATTGTTACCTCATAAATTGTGAATTCTAATTTGATCGATTTGTAATAGCTAGTATAGAAGGACTAGATTAATCAAAATTAGAGTACATAAACTAATAAATTGAACAAATTCTTAAATGAAATCTCATCATTTGGACTTATTGTTTCTTTGTACATATATAGAGTAAAAATTCAAGTCAATCCAATATGTTTATCATATCAACTGATAAGATTCTATATATCTTACCGTATTTACAACAATACATTTAATGGAGAATATTAATTTTTATATATCAAATAATTAGACAAAAAGTTGGTTGGCCCGCGCTGGCGCGTCAGGCATCTTTGATTTGTGGCCGATATCAATTTTTTCTCAAAAAGGTTCATAAGCAAATTTCTTTTGTCAAAATAATTGCATTTTATATTTTTGGGTTGTAGGAATGCTAATGTTTTTTTTTATCAAATTAATCGCTTCATTAAACTTTATTTTAGAGATTATATAACGTCGGGAGGAATAGTCCCGAACCACACATTATCTAGCTCAATCTTAGCTAGCCTATGTGCTAACAAATTGGCTGGAATGCTTATGTTTTAGTCTTTTAGAATATATCCCAGAAGAAAGAGAAAACATTTTTAAGTGGCCAAACAGTCAATTACCAAAAAGGGTAGGGAGAAAAGGAAGTGCAATAAAACTGATTGAGGGGCTTCTTAGTAATCCGATAAGTGAGAAAAGACAAAATGATGGCTTATCATCAATCCTGATTTGGAACCTTTAATAATTTCATTAGCCCACTCAAATAAGGTTTAGTATATATTTTAAGGGTTTATATATGATACACCGGCGATAGAGTTTAGCAGACTGCACAAGCAGGCCTTGAAGGGTGACATGTGTCCCCTAGGGACTAGATTGAAAAAAATTAAAATTTAATTAATTCACAAAATGGACATGTGTCAACTCCACAACCCGCTTGTGTAGTCCAAAATTTACACCGTCGGTGTATCAAATAATTACCCATATTTTAATTATTTTAAATTTGATGTACATAATTTACATGATTATTACTAGAATATAAAATTAAAGATCCATTAAATTCTCCTCCCTCTAATGGAGATGGTTAAAGGTTACTGAAATTTACTAGGAGTGTGTTTGGATGGGGAATTCTTAAAATTTCAAAGATTTTTAAAAAGAAGAATTTTGAAATTGTTTATACCTCAATTTACAAATGAGGGTAAATTGGTCTTCACATGATTTATATCAAAATGAGTGGTCAAGATTTGATTACAAATCCTGAAGAAACTTAGTTTCTGCACCACCCTAGTTCTAATAGAATTAGGAAAATCTTGTAATTAATTAATTAAGACCGAAATTATTAAATAAATAATAATAATTTTCAAAATTATTATTATTATTATCCATATATGCCGCCCTATATCAAGGGAGGAGGCAGAAAATCAATTAAAGGAGGTAGTTTCCTTCAATGCTGTTGTCAGCTAGGGAGGCAAGCAGTAAAAAGGGAAATTATATGCCATCTAACCATGAGATGGAAAATATCTCATGAACTCATATAATAAGGCCCAAAGTCGTCTCCTATTTAGAGGAGAGGCCGCCCTCTTCCCTAAGGAGAATTATTTTCCTCTTCCTGTAGGAAGGAGGCAGAGAGCTAAAGTTTGTCAGCAAGAGAAACACCTATCTACATGAGGGAGGCATGAGATTTTCAACCTCACACCTCCTCAACATAATCGACCTAACATGGGGAAGAAATCGCCTAGCCCTTTCCCTCTCCCCGGGAGGCAAAACTACAACTTTTGCATTTTGTTTAATTCAGGACAAAATGGTAAAATTGATAAATTGAGGGGGCTAGAGGCTGCAATTTCTACCAAGGAGCATACCATGATGATCCTTGATCCATGTAGATCATCTTGGTAAAATTTCACCTTATTCTGACGTCGGTGTAAAAACTTATGCCTGATTTTCAATTAAGGACATTTTGGGGAGTGAAACCAAGTTTACCATGAAGGAGAGCTCGAATTCACTTGGAAATTTTTTCATAGTCTTATGGAGATAATCTAAGCCTACTGGTGAAATTTTGGCTTATTCCGACTTCGTTTGCAACTTTTGCATTCTTTTCAGTTAAGGACAAGTGGCTTTGTCACCCCGGTTTAAGCCATTTTCCTAACTAAGTGTTATTTTCATGATTTGAAGAGCAAAATATGACTAAGTATGGAGAATTTCATGGCCTTGATGTTCAAAGTCTAAGTCCTGATGTCAAAAGGCCACTACTTAGTCAAATTAGTTGATTTCAGCACAAAGGAAGCAATGAAGGCATACTGAAGTATGATAGGAAGAGGGAAGAATTATCCATCGGCCATCTAGGAGGAAGATTTTCGTCTCCCAAGAGGGATGACGCCCTGGAATTCTCTCTTCCCTCTACCCAGTTGTTGAAGCAATCAGAAGAAGAAGGAAGCTTCAACGCACTTTCCTGGAAGCTGCCACCTACTAAGTAGGAGGAATTCGCCTTCTTCAGCAAGTCAGGCCCATGCTGCCCCCTATATAAAAGGATCAATCCCAGAGCTTCAAACAGATATCACTTATCTCAAAAACCAACTCCTGAAGCTACAAACTTGCTCAGCGCAAAAAACCAAGCTCCGCGCTTTTCATCTTGTTCATCACGAGTTCTTACTCGTTCTTCAATATTTTCTTATTTAGATCTTGTCTCTGGACACCCAAACACTCTTTTAGTGTTTTTCTCTTGTTTCAATCTTGTTTCCGGACATAAAAACATTGTACACGTGTTTCTCTCTCATCAATAACAATCAATTTGTTATTTTTCTTTCAAAACACTCTTTTAGTGTTTTTCTCTTGTTTCAATCTTGTTTCCGGACATAAAAACATTGTACACGTGTTTCTCTCTCATCAATAACAATCAATTTGTTATTTTTCTTTCAAATCCAATTGAAGAGATCTTGCAGACGCCAATTTAGGAAGACATGTTGTTGTGGATCCAATGATTTAAATGCTCCGGTGTGACTTTGATCCAATCCCCACAAATCGCTCTGATCTTTTAATCTGCTACTCCGCGCACCAGATCCAATTTTTACAACCTCTTTGTCAATTTCAGCAAATTGACTGGCACACCCTTATGCTGTCATAAAGAATTCTTCTCGAAAACTCTAGTAAGAGATTTTTGGCGCAACAGAAATGCATCATTTTAAATTTAGATTTTAAAAAATCCCTATAAAAAAAATTCTTCTTCAATATCCTCATCCAAACACACTCTAGAGGTTTTGGGTTAGAGACATGGGTGGCCCATTTCCATCCAATTACAAGGTCTCCTATATATTTTGAAATCTTTAATTGTCTACATTTTCTGGATTGCTAAACACCGTCCTCTTTTACTAGCCACCGCCCCCCCCCCTTGGACTATTTTGCCCTTGGCTTTATTTTCCTTCAAACTTCAAATTTCTCAATTCTCTCAAATTCTCTCAACCTTCAAACTTTCAAATCCATGGCTATTGTGCCTTAATTATTTATGGGATGGGTACGTGAAAAAAAAATTCGAAAAGCTTTATAATAAAAAGCTAAGAAAACTTGAGAATTTTAGAAAGTATATATATATATATAGAGAGAGAGAGAGAGAGAGAAGAATATGACCTAAACGGATTAATTGCACGGATGGGGACAAGCAATATTATTAAAGGACAAAAAAGAAATTAAAGGAAAAAAAAATCAGAGATGAAAAAAAAAAAGAGAGATAAAAAAAAGTCTGGTCCCGCGACGATCGCGACCCGCGCGCGACCACGCCATGGTCAAGTCGCGATACGGTCGCGACCGGACCATGGTCAATTGCGATCCGGTCGCGACTGAACGATGGCCCGGGATCATGGCTCAGTCGCGACCGTATCGCGTCTTGACCATGGCCTGGTCGCGCGCGGGTCGCATCCGGGCCATGGTCAGGTTGCGATTCGATCGCCACCGTGCGTCGGTCGCAACCGGACCATGGTTAGGTCGCGACCCGTCTATTTTGGCTTTTTAAAAAAAAAATCTAAAATTAATAATTAGTTATTATAATTACTTGAATTATTAGTTATTTTGGCCATGGATCATGAGTTTTGATGTTGTTTTACTTGAATGATTGAGCTTTAAAAGTTTGAAGGTTTAGAGAATTAAAAAGTTCGAAGTTTGAAAGAAAATAAAGCAAAGAGTAAAATAGTCCAAGAAGGGGCGATAACTAGTAAAAGGGAGCGATATTTAGTAATACCCTTTCTATATAGAATCTTCCATCTCCTATCATCCAATAGTAGCTTTACATTCTCTTTATTAGATTTATTTACGAGATAATGAAAATATTAGATTTCTTTTTCCATGATTTGCATAACCCAACATGTGACTATCACATAATAAATGGCTTGAAGGAAGAGTCTATCCCAATATTTTATTCTTCTCTCTCGCATAAAATATTACTAACTTTCATAAAAAAAAGTCTCTTCGTGAGTGTCATCGATCCCAGGGGCTTTAAGTTCCCCATTCTCTCTTAAACACAGGTGACTCCATGACGAGGAGCACACCTGCAGGCAGTAGTGTAGCGTGCGAAGAGTGGATCATAACATAAGCTGGAAATAAACAAGAGTCTATGTGAGAAAAATCTTACTTTTACTCAGATTCAAACCCATGACCACACTTGCAGCAAACCTTACACTCAGCTTTTTGTAGCAAACCTTACACTCGGCTTCCGATCACTAAACCACCCCGTAGGGGCAGAGCGCTATGAAGTTCAAAAATGGCAAATTCAAGGAAGACTACACTTATTTCTCTATTTTTCAACAAAGTCTCATTACCATGTCATTCTCAAAATTTTCCGTTTTTATAGGTCATTTGTAACTCATAATATCGATCAACTGCTACGGATTTTGTTTATCACAATAGCCCCGTTATAGTGAAAGAAAATTTATTCCTTACCATAAATTTGTATGTATAAGAATTAATGTACCCCAAAATAATTGTATGTAAGATTCATTCATCCGAAAGTATATGGAATTTATGACTGATGCATGAAACTTATCTCCTCAAGAACAAAAGTTTATATTATAAAAACTCAAAAAAAGAAAAAAGATAATGAAAAGAAAAACATACCCTACGTGACCCATAGTTCCTCTCTTGGGTTTCGCAGAGTTATTACAGCCTCCTCGTATCTGTAGGCAAAGCAAAGTGCAAAAGATCAAACTTATGGTAATGAAATTTTCAATAACTTGGCGTTGTTGTGAAGTTAATTTCTCTTAATATACTTGATATTGGCATAGTCACCATCTTTTTTTGAATATATAATTAATTATTAATACTATATAATTAAGAATTGAAAATTAAAAAGATGAAAGTGTAGCTAAGGCTCGGCTGTTATGATAACACGCACAAGAATCTATAAATGAGCATGTGATTTGAGTCCATTTCCCATCAAAGTCCAGATGCATGGCTAACTTGTCGAGGATTCGCCATCTCACTTCCACCAAATCTACAGCTAGCAATTCCCATTTTGCCTTGTACTAGTAAAAAGCCTAATTATACTACTAACTTCTATACTACTACATTTTTACTTGCACATTTGGCTCTGATTTGCTGATTCATCCTTAATAAATTAACATATACTATGGATATGGATTGTCTTATCTGCCCATCCCATGAATCTGAAAATGAAATTATATCATTGTCAATAAATTGTTCAACTGATAAAGGCTTGAAAAACAACCGAATTCTAATCTCTACAAATTCTTGTTAGTATGTCCGTAAAAAAAATCGTAAGTAGGAGTCTAATGAATCCATAAATTCTCAATTGGTTATCAGTTTATCTAAATTTTAGAGATGAATAACCTATCATACTCTTAAAAGGTTAATTGGTGAACATCATTTTTATTTTTTATAATTTCATATACGCTTTTTCACCAGCTTTCGAACCCTTGTTTTTTGGTTGAAATGCAACCATCTTACATTAGAACAAAAGTAGCTCCAACTGGTGGTTAACATCATTTTCACATCAAATATATCTCATACATGGATTTGTAAGCATATATGGATGTATATTTTGTATAAATATATACGAGATATAGTATATGATAAGTAGATAAATGAAGCAAGTAATTATGATTTCGCTAATAGCCTAATACTATATTGGATTTTGCTGACGAGTACTTTAGGCACTTGTTGTAATTTGGGATAAATGTTTATTTTTAATACATTGTAATTATCATAATCATGGTCATGAGTCATGACAACTACATTTATTACAAAAATATGTTTAGAAAATGAAAAACCTTAGCACACTCATCAGCAAAATTCATACTATATTACCACTAGTTGAGTTCTTTTCTTTTGTATCAAATCCAAGGTTTAAAGAGCATTTAGATTCATATTTTAAAAGAGCAGATGAAACAATTAACTATAAAACCAACGGTTTTAGTAAACCCCTTCGAGCTTGTGCATCCACCGTCCACATCCCAACAACAACAAGCCTCAACCCCAAAACGAGAAACGCCTCCTCCCATGGATCCACCACCTCTCCCCATTGCCCCCACCACCGCCATTTCCGCCACCAGCATGCATCTCAACTACCCTGAATCCGTCGAGTCCTCCCCTCGCTCCCGCCATGAAAACACCATTGACGATCAACCTCTCCCGGCTGTCCCCGGCGCAAGGCTCCGCCTTATGTGTAGCTTTGGTGGCCACATAATGCCCCGTCCGCATGACAAATCGCTTTGTTACGTCGGCGGCGAGACTCGCCTTGTTGCTGTGGATCGCCATTGCTCGCTCTCCGCCTTCTGCAACCGCCTCTCGCGTGCTCTTCTTAACGGTCGACCCTTTTCTTTGAAGTACCAGCTTCCCAATGAAGACCTTGACTCTCTCGTCTCAGTTGCCACCGATGAAGATCTTGAGAACATGATTGACGAATATGATCGTTTAACAGCGTCCTCGACTTCTTCTTTAAGCTCTTGTCGAATCCGGTTATTCCTCTTCTTTAACAGGCCTGACACTGCAGCCTCCATGGGTCCATTGCTGAATGATATGAAGTCTGAAACATGGTTCGTTGATGCTATTAATGGTTCAGGATTGATTCCTAGAGGGGACTCTGATTCTGCTGCAGCCATGGAAACGTTATTCAATCTCGACGGTGAATCAGAGGGACAAGACGGAGCAGAGGAAAAGAACAAACAGGTGGAAGGCAATAATTTGGTTGTTCATCATCATCAGGAAGTGCAATATTCGTTGCCTGATTCACCCATGGTAGAGAAAAGTTCATCTTTTGGTTCATCTTCTTCTTCACCTTCGATGTCTAACTTGCCTCCGATTCGGGTTCGAATTGATCAGGATGGAGGTGCTAAACTGCAGGAGCAGAGGATCGGCACCATTGAAGATCAGTTTGCTCAGATGGGTTTTTCACCTGCTAACAATATTCACAAGCAAGATGATGGTTATGGTGGTGGAGCTGCTCTGCTGCCGCATCCAGCGGCCGTTGCTGCAGCGGCGGCTATGATCAGTCCTGCAGGGGGTTCTAGTGACAACTTGAATCGGATTTTGTCCGATGATGAAAGATCCGATCAAGGGGTGCCTGTTGGTTTTCGCAAACCTCCATTGCCATTGCAGCCTTTGCCTTTGCAACAGAGACCTTCTGGTGGTTATAATAATTTACCTTCCCCTGATTCAGTTGCAAGGTACTTAAAACTTTTCTTTGCTCCATTTGTTTTATTGATTGAAGTCAATACTCAATATCAACCATGGAAATAAGCATATTTTACATTCATTTTTAAAAAGGCCTTAATCTAAGTACATTGTCACCTTCATTTTCTGAGTATTACTTTTGGTCCAACCAATGTTAGGAGAAATATTTTCTTATGATTAAATTTAGTTGATATAATTTTCAACTGTGTTATAAGGTTATTACTAATTTCTTGATTTCAACTTGTATAGTTTTCAATCCTGAAGATGGCTTTTGGTTAAATTTGTTGTTTTTTTACTGATATATGCAGTGATAGTAGCATTGCATCTGCAAATTCTCTCTCAAAGAACATGTATTATCAAGATCAATCTCATGTTGTATCTAGAGATAACAGAGCTGCTATTAACCCCACTACAAGTGCTGATACCTCCATTCCAAGCTCCCAAATTCAAATGCAACAGGTTCAAGATTCATATGCTTTGGCTCCACAATTGGATCAACAGCAGCAGCAACAATATATTCACTACATCCCCCACCCTACGGCACCTCATGCTCCGGTGGCAATGTCATCTTACTATCCCGTTTATGCTGCGCCGTCACAGCAGCAGAAGCTTCATCATCCGGTTGATCATCAGCAGTACCCTGCAGTGTATATGATGCCTGTTACGCAAGTAACACAACCGCAACCTTACATGTCTATGCAATCCAATGCCGGTGTCATGACTATGAAATCTAATGTCACTGATGCAAGCATTGTAGCCCCAAGCCGCCCTTTGACACCTCCAAATCCTTCAATAGTTGCTGCCTCCGCTGCTTACAAAGAGGCAGCGCCTCCCATTTTCCCTGCAAATACGGCTACACTTGCAAACCCCGAAATGGCTGCAACAGTGTACAGAACAGCTGTTCCATCAACTGCTCAAGTGGTTCAAGTTCAGCAACCATATGTAGGCTACTCCCAAATGCAACACCCACCACAACAAGTTGCTGTTAATCCTGCTGCTAATTATGGTTATGAGTATCCAAATCCCACACAAGATCAAATGTTTTATGCTCAGCATCAAGCTTCTCCATTGCCTCCACAGTATCAAACCATGACTCAAGCTGCTGCTGCTGCTGCATTGGCAGATGCTTCAAAGCAGCAGCTTCCCACAGACAGTAACAATCAGCAGATCAGAATATCACAGCCACTATAAGGTGATTTGACAGCAAAAACAGACAAATTTTGATGCATTGAAGATATGGTGGTTGTAACTTGATTCTTATCTTCCAATAATTGTTATAGGCACAATTAATGTTCTAGTATGTACTAATCAACAATAAGATCTCACATAGCCTCTATTGTTCTTCTTCTTATCCTTCTTTTCTTTTCATATGGGCTGCCTTTAATTTTTCTTGTAAAATAAGATGTTATAGTCTGATGTGACATAATAATTCAAAGTTCTTTTCCCTTAATTGTTGTTGAATTATATTAAATGGGCTTTGAGTCAATTGCTTAATTTATAGAAAGAATCATCAAGCACAAATATCAGTATAAAACTTATACAATTTACAGACTGCCAGTCTAAGTGGTTGTGTGATAATCATAAATCTGAACCAAACTTTGATAATGCAATGTTCCAGATGGTAGAGAACGAAATTTTTTGTTACTCTTCTTCATTTTTTGAGGAATTTGAAAAGTAGAGCTTGTGCTTGTTTCAAGGCCATGTGGCTGAATATTTTTCATTTTCTAGTACAAGAATCCAGTAATTATATCGGCTTATTGCTCAAAAAGCCCCCTGAACTTACACAAAACGCCCAAATAAGCCAATGAACTCTAATTACAGCCAAATAAGCCCCTAAACTCTTTAAAAAGACCAAATAAGCCATTTTCTGACGGCTAAATACTGAAATAAGAACTAAACATTTCAAGATTTTCTCAAATAAGGATCAAAATACACATTTTCAACAAATTCGAATAAATACTTGATATTTTTTTACAAATTGGATACAATATAAGTTAATACTACTGTGTGAGATATATATAAACTAAAAAGCACACGATAATTTTATATCATATTACGTTTAATGAATTTATTTTGATTAATAGGGTTTGATTTTTAATTAACATGGTAATATCAATTTTCTATCAAATTTAACGTGTACGCATGAGAAGCATTGGTTTTCATTTATTAATTCCCTAATTTGTAAAAATTTGCTAAGCATGTGTTTTAATTTGTTGGAATTGTGTATTTTGATCCTTATTTGAGAAAATCTTGAAATGTTTAGTCCTTATCTCAACATTTAGCCGTCTGAAAAGGGTTTATTTGGCTTTTTAAAGAGTTTAGGGGCTTAGCTACAATTAGAGTTCAAGGGCTTATTTAGCCGTTTTATGTAAATTCAAGGGTTTTTTTGAGCAATAAATCTAATTATATCGGAATACGATTAAATTCGAAGTCGCGTCGAGTCAAACCCCAAACAAGTAGAAGCTCACGTGGCCGTGAATTTACGTACACCAAAATCTATTCAAGTATATTAGATGCTGGGAGCCAAATTTGCAGAATTGAGATACAGCAAAATTTGTGGCCTTTTGAGATCATAATATGGAAGAAGAAATAGCAGCCCTTTGAATTTGAATTAGATTATTAGGACTGAACAGCTAATTTACAATTAAATAAGTTGGTATATACACTGGCATGCAAATCTAGCAGGCTGATGACATTAGTTTCTTTGATGGTAATGAGAGAATGTGCAATGAGCAGGAATAAAATTATTTTTTATTGTACTTTTTTAGCAGCATATTAAGTGTTGACCTCTGCACAAGCACAATCAGCTTGCATTTTCCAGGGGAATCTATCAGCATTTTGCTTTGCTCTGCTCCACTAGGAAACAAACTTTGGTGTGTAAGATCCTTTTAAACCGCTTGTTTTTCTATATTTTATTCATTTGCTTACCTGAGTTTTCTGATGCTAACTTTTTGTCACGTTTTGACTTTTTTTTTTCTTTAGAAAAAGCCAAAAAGGGTAAGGGCCAAATATTTTTTGGTTACAAAGGTAAGCTCCAAATTTACCACTTTATAATTATAAAAAAGAAAAAAAAAATACTCCCAACCACTTTATTCAGGTTGATTGACAAAAGTAAAATTTGACTATCTCTAAACTGTTCACGTTAACTTGTAACCATTAACCAAATTATTACAAGGTACATGGATAATTTGTACCCATTTGTAAATTTGATTCATTATCCTAAATAAAATTATCAATTTGGGCTTTTTTCTTACTAAGTTACAAATTTAATAAGAAACTGCAATCATTATTATGGATTACAATGCATATATAAATCAATGAATCAAATAGAATATTCAAACCAGTAAGTAACAAGCCAACCAATCAATGTACTCGGAAATATTTAACATAAATTAAAGTAAACAATGCCGCATTTGGTGAGATTTGAATATAAGAATTATTTTGTGAAAAGAAAAAGTTTAGGAGCAAGATGAGTCATCTCATTTTCAAGGTTAGAACAAATCGTTAAACTTTTTGGAATTTACAAATCCATTAAACTCCCATCAGATTTTTTGAATTCACATTATTGTCTACTTATAAGGTTCTAAAAACACGAATTTAGATTTCTTCCACCACAAGCTAAGCCTTCACCACTTTAGCAAACTACGTATATAAAGTAGCACAATAGAGTTTAATGGCTAGAGCCTAGACTAGTAGTTGCAGCTTCGGCATGGCTATCTTTGCAACGTGGACTAACCACTTTAGGCTTTTGCCTTATGTTACTGTCACTAGGGGGGCAGTACATAGGGTTAGCACATTTATGATTCATGTAATATGGTGGATCAAGCACTTTTGTTTGGTCCATTTCTATTCATGATTTCTATGTTTCTTTCTTTCAATGATTGAGTATGCATTTCTTCCACAAAAAAGAAAGATGTATAGTATTACGGAAAGGAATTGTCCTCTGTTTTTGTCCTTTTTTTTCCTACAAAACGTGATTAATGCTTAATGCAAGTATATTATAAAAAGAGATTCTTATTTATCAGGGTAGTAAGCAAACTTATGACTCAGTTTTCAAAAATGGTTGCAGAGAGCTATTTGCAACAATAAGTCAATAAGTGTAATGTCAAAATGGTTGCAAAAATAAATGACATTTCTAAGGCATGTTAGGTTGAACCCTGAAAAGGGTTCCAAGAAGCTTTTTTTTTTGGCCATGTTCTAAGAAGCTATTAACAATATGGTATAGTATATCTTTTACAATGTCATTTAGAAAAACTCCTTGACCCCAAATTAATGGCTTTTTTAGCCCCTAAACTTTTTACAAACCGGCAAATAAATCCTTATACTTTAATTTTGGCCAATTTCACCCCTGAAAACCAATTTTGGCCAAATAGACCCTTTTTCTGGACAACAACCTAACGGGCCACCGTGAGTTGCCATAACAGACCTCCAAAAAGCCATCGTTAGCCCAAACTTTCCAGATTGATGATTTCCTCCCCCCTTACCTAGATTCCAGCCTTAGTTTCTTTTGATTTAGCTCATAACCTCTTCAAATCACTCTACCCAAAATTTGAAAACTCTTCACCGATCTATTTCTCCGACAAGCCATTAGCCCCCTCTTCCAAATATATTATTCCTCTCGCTTCCCTCTACAAAAGCCATCCTTCAATCTCAAGAATAAACCCCTCCATCCTTAGAATCCCTCAATATGAAAAGGTTGTCGTCAAGAAAAGGGTCCATTTGGCCAATGTTGCGTCAAAAATCTCTTGTTAGAGTTTTCGCGGAGAATTCTTTATGACAGCATAAGGGCGTGCCAGTCAATTTGCTGAAATTGACAAAGAGGGTGTAAAAACTGGATCTGGAGCGCGGAGCAGCAGATTAAAAAATCAGAGCGATTGTGGGGACTGGATCAAAGTCACACCGAAGCATCTAAATCATTGGATCCACAAACAATTGTTCTTCATAACTGGGCCTTCCTCTAACTGGATCAGATCTGAGAGATCTGCTTTGATTGCAATTGAAATTGAAAAGAAAATAACAATTTGATTTGTTATTTCTGAAAGGGAAACACGAATACAGTGTTTTTATGTCCGGAGACAAGATTCAAACAAGAGAAAAACACTAAAAGAGTGTTTGATTGTCCTGAGACAAGATCTAAACAAGAAAAATATGAAGAACGAGTAAGAACTCGTGATGAACAAGAGGAAAGTGGCGCAGAGCCAGAGAGAAAATAAGCACGGAGCTTGTTTTTTTGCGCAGAGCAAGTTTGTAGCTTCAGGAGCTGAATTTGAGATGAGTGATATCTGCCTAAAACCTGAGAATGGCCTCCCTTTATATAGGGGGCGGTTTGGGCTTTGGCATTAATGGGCTTGCCTTGCTGAGAAAGGCAAAATCCTCCTCCTATGCAGTTGACAGCATCTAGGAAGGTGCAGTGGAGCTTCTTTCTTCTTCTGATTGCTTCCAACTACTAGGGAGAGGGAAAAATAGATGTTAGGGCACCACACTGCTTGGATGGGAGATGGGAATCTTCCTCCTGGGTGTTTGATGAAAAATCTTCCTTCTGCCTATCACACTTCAGCAGGCTTTCGTTGCTTCTTTTGTGCTGAAATTAACTAATCTGACTAAGTAGTGGCCAACTGACATCATGAATTGAACTTTGAACACCAAAGCCACGAAATCACTCATACTTAGCCATATTTAGCTCTTCAAATCATGGAAATAATAATTAATTAAGAAAATGGCTTAAACCGGGGTGAGAAAGCCACATGTCCTTAACTGAAAAGAGTGTAAAAGTTGCAAACGATCTCGGAATTAACCAAAATTTCACCAGTAGACTTAGATTATCTCCATAAGACTATGGAAAAAATTTCAAGTGAATTCGAGCTCCCTACCATGGTGAACTTGGTTTCACTCCCCAAAACGTCCTTAATTGAAAACCGGGCATAAGTTTTTACTCCGATGTCAGAATAGGATGAAATTTTACCAAGATGATCTACATAGCTCAAGGATCATCATGGTATGCTCCTTGGAAGAAATCGCAGCCTCTAGCCTCTTCAATTGATCAATTTTACCGTTTTGTCCTTAATTGAACAAAATACAAGTTGCAGTTTCGCCTCCCGGGGTGGGGAGGAGGCTAGGCGTTTTCTCCATTGTGGTAGGTCGATTATATGGAGGAGGTGTGAGGTTGAAAATCTCATGCCTCTCTCATGTGCATAGATGTTTCTCTTGCTGACAAACTTTAGCTCTCTGCCTCCTTCCTGCAGGAAGAGAGAAATATCTCTCTGCAGGGCAGAGGGCGGCCTCTCCTCTGAATGGGAGACGACTTGGGCCTTGCTATGTATGTCCATGAGGTATTTTTCATATCATGGGCAGATGACAAGCAATTTTCCTTTTTTACTTGTTTGCCTCCCTAGCAGGCAGCAATATTCAAGGAAACTGCTTCCGATTTGATTCTCTCTGCCACTCACCTGGGTAGGAGGCGGCATATATGGAAATAATAATAATAATTTTATTATTATTTATTAATAATTTCGGCCTTAATTAATTAATTACAAGAATTTCCTAATTCAATTAGAATCAGGGTGGTGCAGAAACTAAGTTTCTTCAGGATTTGTAATCAAATCTTGACCACTCATCTTGATATAAATCATGTGAAGACCAATTTACCCTCAATTGTAAATTGAGGTATAAACAATGCCCCCCCAAGCTTAAGTCCTTGACCTAAAAAGGAAAGGATTTGAGCTTGTATATAAGGAAATTGGTCTTGGGCCAAAATTCTTCCTTTTATTTTCCTCTAGCAGCGTCGACTCCTTCTTGGTACCATACTTAGCCAAAAATTTTCAGCTACTTTTCAAGCTTCAATGGCTTCCAAGAATCAAGGTTTCAACAGCAAAAATCATCAAGCAAAGTCCTCTTCCATGCCAAGCAATTCAAGCCGCAACTCCCTTTTCTTTGAGGCTTCCAAAATCATTGGCAAAGATTATGTAGATGTCGACTTTGATGATGATTATGGGGTGTTATAGCTGCTGGAATTTAGAGGATCAATTTGGATTAAGATCCAAATTAATTTAGTGAAGAAATTGGCAAAAAACCCTAGCAAAAATTATGTAATTTTCGGCATAGGATTTTATTTTTGCCATAAATCTTTCAATTAACATGTTGCTGCATATAATCATGTATTATATGGCATGAAATCATGTTAATTTGAAAAATTTAGGGGCTAGGGTTCATCGATTAGGGTTAGAAACCCTCATTGCAACAATTTGGCCTAATTTGGCCAAAATTAAGTTTAATTTCTTAAATTATTAACATAATTAATTTTGGCAGCCATAAATTAATATTTTTGCCAAAATAAAATTATGAAATAATTTTAAGGTGGTAAAATTAATTTCACCAACTTGTATCAACTAAAAATTGTAAATTAACAATTTTGTTAATTTTATTTATTTATTTTTATATAAGCCGCATTTGCTATTGGGGCGGCTTTATCCACTAAGCTTTGTATGAACTTGGTGAGGACAATGTCCTTAACACCATTCCTCTTGCCCCCCAGGCATTGCTTGCCATCTCCTGGGCACTTCCAAAGTTTCTCTGCCCTGACTTTCCTTCGTGATTTTCGGACCGGATTTGATCCTGTCTAACAAAGTATCAAGTCGGCTGAGCACCTCATCCACACTTGTTGTATCTTTTTTTTATTTCAGGAGAGTCTTCAATCCCCTTGGAACTGGTGACTTCTACGGAGTTGTCAACTTCCTCAAAGTCAGAGTGGTTAGAAAGTTGCCCCCCGAGTGTAACTTCCTCGTTTACCACTTCGTCTTTGTTAAGTTGATCATCAATATGTTCAGTGTAGTCATCACTTGTGCTGCAATCAATGGTGACATCATCTTCCTCAATGGTTTTGGCGCCATCTTCACTGCCCCCCGAGCGTTTGTCATCTTCTTGAGACAGTTGGCTTGTGCTATCTCCTTCACCACTTCCCATACTCATGTTATCATCAGTAGTGGTGTTACTAGTAGAAGTGGCCTCATCACTAGATGGACTAGTGGCACCAACATCTACTTTGACTGGAGTGGGCTCATCATCACCATCATCCATATCGGAAGTGGTAGAGCCAGCAGTAAAATTTCTTGCTTTGGCTCTTTTACGGAGTTCTCGCCTTCTCCAAGTCTTCTTATTTTGCTGAGTAGGTTGGCTAAAGATTTTTGGATGTTCAACCTTTCGCCAAACACCACTTTGAACCCTTGAAGTTGACTGGACCGTCTTTGGTTGTGTATGAGAAGTTGGAGTTTGTTTTAATTGCACCCCTCTAGATGAAGATGGAGCAGATGAGTAGGTGGGTGGCGTCACCTTTAGAGTGGATGGCGCCACCTGCTGCTTTGTCCTAGGTGGAGAAAACTCCAACTTTCTTCTAGGAGCCTTGTGTTTCAATGCCACTGACCTTGGAGTTAATGGTTGAGCAAGTTGATAATCCAAGGATTTTTGCACCATGGTCACACCTTTTGCCTTTCCTTCTGTAAACAAGTTACCATTCTTTCGAAAGTTAGCCATCACCTTGTCAACAACTTCTTCTACAAGAGGTGAGACTTGGGTGGCCACTTGGTGTGGCTAGAGTATGATAACTTGATGTGGATGTAACTGAGGCAGTGTGACCAAGGGTGGCGGCACCTGCTGCTGTATTTGCCCCCGAGTGTTGTTTCTATTACAGAGATGACTTCTTGCACTTGTTTGAAGCCATTCTCATTCTTGGTTATTTGCTCCTGTATCATCTCTTGGATTCTAGCTTCCATCTTGTTCATCACCTCTTCTAAGGCGTTAGCAAGATCATCAGGAGTTATGGTGGAGGTGACGCCTCCTGGGAGGTAGGAGGCATCTCTCTCTTTATTGCTTTCTGCGCCACTCTCATGTCCATGTAAGGACATGTGGTGCAGAGAATCCTGCTTTCCCTTTGCATCCCCACTGGTTAGTTGTCCATCTTTTGGAAGATTAAATGCAACCATGTGTATAGGAGTTGGGAAAGGTTCCTTGTTGACTCCCGTATCCTTCTTGAGAGGCTCAGGGAACTTTAGTATTCCCCTTTCTATCTTCTCTTGTACTATGTCCTTGAACACAGTACAGTTGTTGGTTGGATGCCTCCAGGAGTCATGGTACTTGCAGTACTCTCTCCCTTTGATGTCCTCGGGTGAAGGAAGGACATGTCCAGGTGGTAGCTTGATCATACCAGACTTATATAAAAAGTCAAAGACTTCATTTGTTTTTGAGGTATCAAATGAATAAGTCTTGCTTCCATCATAAGGTTTCTTTTCTGCTTGTCTCTGGTACATAGCAGCAAACCTCTCCTGGGTCTCAGGGTGTCTCACTCCTGCCTTTATCAGACATGGACACTCAATAGGCCAATCAGCTTTGACCTCAACTATTCCAAGTTCAAAATTTGGCTCTTGATAGTAAGTGCCATAAGATGAACTTCTTTCATTCTCCTCTTGTAGGAGAGTCTCATATCTTGTCACCTTGGTTGACATCTCGAAGAAGTCTCTGAAGTCAACTCCTTCGAACTTCTTTCGAAACTCTATGTCAAGTCCATTTTGAGCTAGGCGCACGAACTCTACCTCCTGGAGAGGTGTGCGGCACCTGTTCCTTAGCTCCTTGAAGCGAGCTAAGTACTCCTCAGCTGACTCCCCTTTCTTTTGATAGAGGCGTGACAAGTCAGCCATGGAGACCTCAGGTTTAGTTCTATAGAACTGTGTGTGGAATAACCTTTCCATTTCCTCCCAGGTTGTCACTGAGTTGGGTGGTAGGTTGATGTACCAAGTAAAAGCTGCTCCTGTGACAGAGTTAGGAAACAGGCGAAGCTTGTGGTAGCCAGAGTTGGCTTCTCCACATTGCACAGTGAAGCGAGCAATGTGCTCTAGAGTCGTCTGCTCACTTGAAGTTCCGCAGAAACAAGTGAAGTCAGGGACTTTGTATCCACGAGGGAGAGGATAGAGTCTATCATACTCCTCAGGATAAGGCTTCTGGAAGGATGGCCTGCCTACTCTCTTGTAGGCTGGGCCAATCATATCTTCAATCATCTCCCTAATGTGGTTCTGATTGACTGGTCCTTGTACCTCAGCAACTTGAGGTGGATGGCGTGGAGCAGGATGGCGTTGATGACCATTCCTTGCGCCATTGCCATTAACATTCCTCACATGAGGTGGTACATAGGCCACAACTTGAGGACCAACTGGGTTGATTTCCTCTTCCACATTGTCAGGGGCGTGATTTGCTGCCTCCTGGTGACCAGGGATGAACTCAGCTTCATTTTCTCCTCTTGCAGCTCCCTCCCTAGGAGGCGGTAAGTTGTTATGACCAGCAACATCTACTTGGGGTGGAAATCTCACCTGATTGGCACCATTATGGACATCTGGCGCCACATGTGGAGGGAGAAGTGCAGGTTGGACAGCTCCTAGATGAGGAGGAGGTGGAGGTGGAACTTGTTGGTTGTTCACCTCATTGTTGATCACATGCTGAGGAGGTGGCGCAGGTAGGGCGCCAGGCAGCTGTTGGTTTTCCCCCCGAGTCCAACTTCCATCCTATTGATGAGTCGTTGGATGTTCTCTTGGGAGTCGGCTCTTTGTTGAGCCAACTGTTGCACTATGAGATCTTGAGAGGTGTTTAACCTTTCAAGAGACTGAGCAATGGCTTCGAGAGCTCGCCACATCTTAGCATCTGTCTGCTTAGAAGGAGAGTCCTCTTCCTCCTTGCCAGTAGAGCCATGTGGGCTTTGGCTTGAAGAGTCTTGAGGCCTCTTATCTCCATTCTTAGGTGGCATAGCTGTGTTGTGTAGAAAAGAAAAAACTTAAAGTAAATAAACGAAAAAAAGTAAAAAAATTATACCCTAGAGGCGTTGGAGGAGGAGAGATCTGCTATCTTGTCCCGCTTCAAGTGTCAAGGGAAGTGAGTTGGTGTGGACCTTTGAGTGAGGCGGACACCTTGCTGAGAGACTAGGAGACAGAAAGCCGGGGATCGCCGGCTATGCAGAGAGACAGAGAGAGGGGAGGGCGCCAGAGAGGGAAGACAAACTGTTTGTTGTGTCCCACTAGGCGTGCCAAAAAGAGATGTTGCGCCAAAAATCTCTTGTTAGAGTTTTCGCGGAGAATTCTTTATGACAGCATAAGGGCGTGCCAGTCAATTTGCTGAAATTGACAAAGAGGGTGTAAAAACTGGATCTGGAGCGCGGAGCAGCAGATTAAAAAATCAGAGCGATTGTGGGGACTGGATCAAAGTCACACCGAAGCATCTAAATCATTGGATCCACAAACAATTGTTCTTCATAACTGGGCCTTCCTCTAACTGGATCAGATCTGAGAGATCTGCTTTGATTGCAATTGAAATTGAAAAGAAAATAACAATTTGATTTGTTATTTCTGAAAGGGAAACACGAATACAGTGTTTTTATGTCCGGAGACAAGATTGAAACAAGAGAGAAACACTAAAAGAGTGTTTGGGTGTCCTGAGACAAGATCTAAACAAGAAAAATATGAAGAACGAGTAAGAACTCGTGATGAACAAAGAGAAAATGGCGTAGAGCCAGAGAGAAAATAAGCACGGAGCTTGTTTTTTGCGCGGAGCAAGTTTGTAGCTTCAGGAGCTGAATTTTTGAGATGAGTGATATCTGCCTAAAACCTGAGAATGGCCTCCCTTTATATAGGGGACGGTTTGGGCTTTGGCATTAATGGGCTTGCCTTGCTGAGAAAGGCAAAATCCTCCTCCTATGCAGTTGACAGCTTCCAGGAAAGTGCAGTGAAGCTTCTTTCTTCTTCTGATTGCCTCCAACTGATCGGGAGAGGAAAAATAGGTGTCAGGGTGCCACATTGCTTGGATGTGAGATGGAAGTCTGCCTCCTAGGTGGTTGATGACAATTCTTCCTTCTGCCTATCACATTGCAGCAGGCTTTCGTTGCTTCTTTTGTGCTGAATTTAGCTAATTTGACTAAGTAATGGCCAATTGACATCATGATTTGAACTTTGATCATCAAAGCCACGAAATTACTTATACTTAGTCATATTTTGCTCTTCAAATCATGAAAATAATAATTAATTAAGAAAATGGCTTAAACCGGGGTGAGAAAGCCACATGTCCTTAACTGAAAAGAATGCAAAAGTTACAAACGAACTCGGAATAAGCCAAAATTTCACCAGTAGGCTTAGATTATTTCCATAAGACTATGGAAAAAATTTCAAGTGATTTCGAGCTCTCTACCATGGTGAACTTGGTTTCACTCCCCAAAACGTCCTTAACTGAAAATCGGGCATAAGTTTTTACTCTGATGTCAGAATAGGATGAAATTTTACCAAGATGATCTACATAGCTCAAGGATCATCATGGTATGCTCCTTGGAAGAAATCGCAGCCTCTAGCCTCTTCAATTGATCAATTTTACCGTTTTGTCCTTAATTGAACAAAATACAAGTTGCAGTTTCGCCTCCCGGGGTGGGGAGGAGGCTAGGCGTTTTCTCCATTGTGGTAGATCGATTATATGGAGGAGGTGTGAGGTTGAAAATCCCATGCCTCTCTCATGTGCATAGATGTTTCTCTTGCTGACAAACTTTAGCTCTCTGCCTCCTTCCTGCAGGAAGAGAAAAATATCTCTCTGCAGCGCAGAGGGCGGCCTCTCCTCTGTATGGGAGACGACTTGGGTCTTGCTATGTATGTCCATGAGGTATTTTTCATCTCATGGGCAGATGACAAGCAATTTTCCTTTTTTACTTTGTTTGCCTCCCTAGCAGGCAGCAATATTCAAGGAAATTGCTTCCGATTTGATTCTTTCTGCCACTCACCTGGGTAGGAGGCGGCATATATGGAAATAATAATAATAATTTCGAAATTATTATTATTTATTAATAATTTCGGTCTTAATTAATTAATTAATTACAAGAATTTCCTAATTCAATTAGAATCAGGGTGGTGCAGAAACTAAGTTTCTTCAGGATTTGTAATCAAATCTTGACCACTCATCTTGATATAAATCATGTGAAGACCAATTTACCCTCAATTGTAAATTGAGGTATAAACAGCCAAAATTGGTTCTTGAAGGGTGGAGTTGGCCAAAATTGAAGTATGAGAGCTTATTTGGCATTTTGAAAAAAGTTCAAGGGCTAAAAAAGCCATTAAGCCATTAATTTGGGAGTTAAGGAGTTTTTCTAGATGACATATTGACATTGTAAAACTATACCATAATTACTATATAAATTTTAATTTTTTTTCAATCAAATTTTTTTTTTCATTATCTCCAAATGGATTTTTTTGTAAGGATTGTCTTTTTTTTTAAAAGAATTTTAAGGATTGTCTTAAGAACACTATTTATTTTTGTGTTTATAATATTTTAAGTGGGGCTAATTGCTCATTTAAGGGCCCAACATTTGTGAAAATGCTCAATTTAAGGCCTATTATTCAAAAAAACTCCAATTATGGCCCACCGTTGCAAAAAAACTCAAATAGGCTCAACTAAGGGCCCACGGTCAATTTCATATGCTCAATTAAGAACTGATATTGCGAAAATTGCCAATTTAAGCCCTATCATTAAAAAAACTCAAATCATGGCTGAACGTTGCAAAATCGGCTCAATTGAGGGTCCGCGGTCAATTTCATAGACTTAATTAAGAGCTAATATTAGGACCTAACATTGAGGGGTGGAATTGGCCAAAATTGAAGAATGAAGGCTTATTTGGCCGTTTGAAAAAAGTTCATTAAGCCATTAATTTGGGGGTCAAGAAGTTTTTCAAGAATGACATTGTAAAAGATATATACTATACGTCTATACCATAATTACTATCTAAAATTTTAATTTTTTTCATTATCTCCAAATGGATTTTTTGAAAGGATTGTCTTTTTTAAAAAAAAAAAAATTTAAGGAAGTCTTAAGAACATTATTTTTCAGTGTTTATATTATTTTAAGTGGGACTAATTGTTGCTCATTTAAGGTCCAATATTTGCGAAAATGCTCAATTTAAGGCCTATCATTCAAAAAAACTCAAATCGTGGCCCAACATTGCAAAATCGGTTCAATTGAGGGCTCGCGGTCAATTTCTTAGGCTTAATTAAGAGCTCATATTGCGAAAATGCTCAATTCAAGACCTTTCATTAAAAAAACTCAAATCATGGCCCAACGTTGTAAAATCGGCTCAATTGAGGGCTCGCAGTCAATTTCATAGGCTTAATTGTCACCTTTCAAGACCCGCTTGTGCATTCAGCTAAACTCCAGTGACAATGTATTATATATAAACCCATAAAAAAATCATTAAGAGAAATTTTTAAAAAATTGTCCTAATATTATAATATAATCGTCCTAAAAATCAATTGGATGAATTAAACTTGTTAAGGTGCTATATTTATAGTTTTTTTTTTAAATGTTAAATTCTGCCATGTTTTTGAATTAGTGGAAAATAAGGAGCAATGTCAACAAAAAAAACAAGGAAACAAAAGAGCAATCAATCATAGTCATAGCAAAAAAATATCCAGATCAGCAGCTTTCAAAAGTACTATAAAAGCCGCCCAGCCCACCGGAGACAGAGAGGGCACCAACTTCCCTTCTTCCTCCACTCGGCTGCTGCTGACTGCAACTTTCCTTCAAAAACTCTCCTCATTTCTTCAGAAACAAAAACCCAAGAATGCAAAGCAGTAAAAAAAAGTTTCCCTCTTTGCAAAACTGTTTGAAATTTGAGTAGCTTTGAGAAAAAAATGCTTTAAAAATGGCTACCCAAACCCACTTTCTCCTTTCTCCCCCTCCTAGACCCCCTTATTTACCATTCTATCCTTCTCCTTCTTCTCTGCCCCCAAAGCCCAGGTAAACTCAAATTCTTTTTCTTGCATATACCCAGAAGTTTCTATAAGCTAAAATCTCATAAAAGTCTCTTTTTTTGGCATTTTTTTTGCAGGTCTTTGAGCATCAACTGCTGCCTCTCCATAAAACAATATAGCAGCAATGATCAAACAGTTAGCATCAGCAAGGACATGGAGAGCCTCCACGTGGCAGTTGCAGCTGGTGGCACAGGAGGACACATCTCCCCCGCTTTAGCAATTGCAGATGAGCTCAAGCTCATGAACCCAAACTCCAAATTCCTCTTCTTAGGCTGCCCCAACAGCATGGAAAGCACAGCAATTCGCTCAGCTCATTTTGAGTTCAAATCAATCCCAGCCGTTCAATTGGCCAGGCCTTTCTTGTCTCTCCACAACCTCTTCCTCCCTTACCGTCTGATCAAATCAATCATCAAAAGCTACAAGGTTTTGTCAGAATTTGAACCTCGTTTAGTCATTGGAACTGGTGGGTATGTTTCTTTCCCTGTCTGTTTAGCTGCTGTGCTGAAAGGGATCAAGCTTGTGATTCAAGAACAGAACTCTGTTCCGGGTATCGCGAATTGGGTTCTTTCTTTCTTTGCTGATTTGGTTTTTGTTGCATTCAACTCAACGGTCGAGTGTTTCCCCAAAAAAGCAAAATGTGTTGTTTGTGGGAACCCTGTGAGGTCATCTTTGAAAGGTTTGGCTTCCAAGGAAGAGTCAAGGTTGCATTATTTTCCGGACTTGGCGAAAATGGAGGGCACTTCAGAGGTGAAAGTGATTTTGGTACTGGGAGGATCTTTAGGAGCTAATGCAGTTAACATTGCTTTGTTGAATGTGTACTCTCAGTTGCTGATGGAACATAAGAATTGGTACATTATATGGCAAACAGGGGTTGAGTCATTTGATGAAATGGAGAGCTTGGTTAGGAACCACCCCCAACTGCTTTTGACACCGTAAGTTCCCCATCCCCTGTATTTGTTTATGTAGGATTTAACATATATTTGTCTATTTGTCTCTTGCTTGGTTATGTCAAATGATTAATATTGTTTGTTTGATTAATTCAAGATCAATCTTGGTTCGTTCCTAGTAATATGTCTCTTTGCACTGTTTAAAGAAGAAATGATGACATGGCTTCATTCTCTTGTAAATCCTTTGCAGGTTAATTCATAATTTACATGTATGGTATACTTGATGGATGAATAATGTGCATCGTTTTTGAAGAAATAATTGCCTCTTCAAAAAGCTGATGTCTTGTTTCCTTAAAGAACGGCATTCATTTAACCTTGTTACTGGTAAATAATTTAAGAAAATTGACTACAATGAAGAAGTTCAGAAGACAGCAAGGGGAAATACATGCTACTTTTTGAGTTTTGATGTGTAATTAGATTAGAAAGAACTTTAAATAACCTGATATTGCTAGAGAAAATTGGAGAATGAATGAATTAGTCTATATTACTTTAGTAGTCACACACACATGCAATGTATTGTTGGTTTGGTTTGACATATGCACAGACATTTATATCTTCATACTTAAGAGAAGTTACGGGCTTGCAGTTCATAATTTGCATGTCCATACATCCAGGTCAAGGTGTATGTTTACTTTGTCTGCCCTTGGTAAGGTTGTGATGCTTCTGTTGATATTAAGCCTACTTGGAAGGTGGAACTTGCATTTTGGTCTGCTATCATTTTTTTTTTTCATTTAGTGATAACTGTAATTTTTGAGTTGCTTGCTCATGACTGTGCTGATGCAGACCAACCTAATGATCCTCTCAATAGGTTCTTCATCTTGTTATTGGAATTACTAGAAGTTAATTGGCTCCTGTTAACATTATTATGACCTCATCTAAAGGCAACATTCTCATGTGGAGTCATGGCATCCATCCAGTGGACGTCAGTTCTTCAAAAATGTTCTTTTGACATTGTTTATTTTTATATTGTGCTTCAGTTCCTCGATGTTTCCAAATAGCTTCTTTTTTTTTTTAATTCTTTTACTGGAATCACCCATATATATTGGCAGTTATGCTCCAACACTTGTATTCAATTCCTCTTTTTCTTGTTTTTTTCCCTAGAAATCTGACTCAAAGCAGGATGAGCGTATTATTGGTAATCTTGTCTGATTTATAAATACTCATTGAAGCTTGAATGTTTAACTGTGCTTGCCAATGTTCCTTTGTTCTTAGTTTTCCACAAATCTGATGTGTCTTTGAAATTCTGAAGGTTCTTGCATTCAATGGATATGGCATATGCAGCAGCTGACCTCATTGTTTCTCGAGCTGGTGCAATGACCTGTTCTGAGCTCTTGGCTACTGGGAAACCTTCTATATTGGTAGGTTGAAGATTATCACCCCCTTTATCTTTCTTTCTTTCTACTTATTTGGACTCCTTAAAGCATCAGTTAACATCAATCACCAATGATGTCGAAACCATGAATGAGCCAACTAGACTTACTCAATCTAACACGGGGGTTTACTGCTATTTGACATCTCTAGACTTGATAATATCTCTTCACAAAACATAACATTACCTATGGTAAAGGAAACTCTTGAACCTTTTGTCATCTGATAATAATAATATTTGCATGTTAGCTTGTGCAGTACAGTACTAACATTGCTATTGGTTTGTATTTTTCTAATGTAAGCATATCTAGGCTAAGACAATGTTTCTTATATTATATTATTGGTTTTTTCTTCTCTTTTATGAAATTGTTGCTTGATTTTTTGCCTAAAAATTAGATTAGGATCGGAGAAGTCATTCTGCTTGTGAGCATGCCTAAGATTCCTACCCAATATATTATCTTATGCCTCATTTTATCTTTTCGGTTCTACTACTTATCTGTCTATATGTTACTGTAGATACCTTCACCAAATGTTGCAGAAGGTCACCAATTCAGAAATGCTTCTCTAATGGCAGATATAGCAGGTTCAAGGGTTATAACTGAGGATGAACTTGATTCAACCACACTTGTGACTGCTATATCAGAAATACTAGGTATATTAAAACTTTTTCTTGTATTTTCCTTTAGTCTTAGATGAGTATTTTAGAATCTGATAGTGACATCTAATGATGCTGGTAATTCAGATTAAAGAATTTTCCTCATAGACTAATGGAGAAAATGGAGTCACCTAACTATATTCCAAAGAAGTTGAGGACTGATACTTTGTTTAGTTGAGTTAGTTGACTAACAAAAGCTAGTTCTTTTTCACATTTAATTGGGGAAAAAAAGCTAAAGCTTTTTGGTCTATCAATTATGACTCTTGAGCAGTATAATAAATTTACCAGAATTGTTCTTTGTAGAGCTCCTCATGCATTCTTCAGTTGTACATCATTGATAAGGTGGAGACTTTTGGATTGCACAATGCCACATCTTAGTTAGAAGATTGGTTAGCTTAGAATGAATTGTTTGCAATGAGCAGTTAGAGAGTAAAAAAGAAGAGTGAGTAGC
Organism: Corchorus olitorius; assembly: GCA_001974825.2. Classification (NCBI taxonomy): domain Eukaryota; kingdom Viridiplantae; phylum Streptophyta; class Magnoliopsida; order Malvales; family Malvaceae; genus Corchorus; species Corchorus olitorius. The sequence goes on from AWUE01024865.1 coordinate 27,797, forward strand.
TCCAGGAATTGATTTGCTTCTTTTTTGCAGTCCATTCATTGTGTGCTGATGGGAAAATACTGTTTGTTTAATTTGTTATCATTGCTTTTGCAATTAGCTGTTATTTGTAGTACTGAGTTTCTAGTGTTATCCAGTTGCCGGATCAGTTATAGACTTATAGTGGTTATTGAACTTGTTGAATACGCGCAATTAAAAGTGCCATTAAAGTTGATGCCTTCATTTGCTGGTATCTTTTGCCCTGAAGGTGGTACATGTTTGAATTTTGATAATCTTCCATTTCATGTCTGCTAAATTTGACAGGGGATGAGAGCTTGCTGGCAGAGATGTCTGAGAGGGCTCTGAAAGCTGCAAAGGCTGATGCTTCTGCAGAGATTGCAAAACACATCCTTTCGCTAGTTAACTTATCAGTGATGGAGACACAGTAAGGAAGTTGATGAGTGATCGTTTTTCCTGCATAATGATCCAGGCTGTTTGTTGTTCTTGTGGTATGTTATATTTCTAGTTCATGGACATCAATAAATATCAATCACAAATAGCTTGCTTACAATATATAAGTCAAGTCCATAAAACTCTGCAGGAGCACATCGGATAAATCTCTTTTGTGAGTCTTTACCCAAGATGCTTAACCAAGAGTTGTCTCGTATGCTAGAATTTAACTCCTTGTTAGTAGTTAGATGAGGAAGAAAGAATTGACTGGATAGTTAGAATTTAGAGTTAAGAAAGTCTTGTTTTGATTCTTTGGTAGAAAAGGAAACGAGATCATAAAGTCCAAGCCACTCCAAATCATTCACCAAGGAGAATGAGGTTGGACTCCATCAAGGTTGTTACCTCATTTCTTTGTATGCAGATAAATGAAGATTGTTTTGGTATCTGTAATAATTTGGTTGAATTTGCAACAACTCTCCATATTATTAGCTGTTTTTCCTTCTTTCTTTGATCAAGCATATTTGTGAAAGAAGGGAGGAAAAAAATGCATGCACCTGCTAATATTGCATCAGATGTTTAGATGGTTGGAATCAATTTTAACAAGCGTACCCAATGGTAAATACAAGACATTCAAATATTTAGAAATCAAATCTGTAAGATTTGGTGCCACAAGGAACAAAAATTTCCTGTCATAGCCATCTGTGTAATGATGTTTCTGTCTGAATTTTAATTGCTTGAGTGCAAAGTTTGCAGAAAAGGGTAAATGTGTGGATACAAAACCAGGCTGAATACATTTGATTCATGAGGTGGACCTGTTCTACCTATAAATAAACATGTTAAAAGGTGAAATAATCAAAATTTTCTATTGTTTGCTTCAATTACCTAAAATGGAACATTCATTTTCACAAAATTCAGATTACAAAAATTTCATTCCATTCTAGTGTGCAATCAGCAATGGCTTTCATTCATATTCAAATAAGGTCCAAATTCACATGTGTTTGTCCCCCTTGAGCCTTATATATACTCAACTTTTTGCACCCAAATTTTGCAAACTCACATGCAAAGGTAGAGACAGAGTAGTAAGCAAAGGGAAAGAGGAAAAAGCAGAGCAAAAATGGTGTATGACAAATCTGTTTTGAAGCATCTTGTCTCCATGCTTGGTGGTGAACACTTCCTGAAGATCATCTTCCACGAAGGCGAAGAGTTTTACATCAAAGCTTGATTCCATGGAGGTTTTTGCTCATGGTATATCACCAGGGTAAATTTGCATATATATAGAGAGAGATAAATTCCATGGAAGTTGAGGAGAATTTTATCTCTCTATATATAATTGCAGGCAATGCTCAACTTCAAGTTCTTCAATTTCAACTGAATCTTCGAGAATAGCTTCAGAGAAATGATTTCTTTTGCTTGTGCAATAATAATTTTGCTTTTATATACCAATTGATTCTTAAAGCTTGATCGACGTATCATAAATAACTTCAATTTTTATCAACTAAAACTTGTGTATATGCATGCTATGGTTATGCAGAATAATAAAATCATTCCCACCAAATCCCACATAGATAAGTGTGAAGGAAAATGCGCCATTTATATAAAGCGTAAGTCAAATGAACAATCGCCGAGCTTGGTAACGTAAGCTTGTGGCTCAAGTGGGGGCATTATGGTGATGGGACATTGGTTCGAACCATAGAGTCGGGTTCAAGTGGCTGATCTCTGGCTTGCCCGTTCGTTCCAAATCCAAATCCCAAATTTACCCGAATCTGATCAATCTGATAGATTAATCCGAAATGACCCGAATTAGAATTAATTATATTTAAATCCAATTTTAATATTTTACCACATCAAATCTCAATCTCAATCTCATGATATTTATTGCTAATCTTTTGTCTTTGATAGTTTAATTGAAAGTTGAAAGTTTGAAATTATACCATTAATATTGATTACAAATAATGGAAATTAGTTTTACTTTGATTATTAGAATTAAATTATATTTTTCTAACTATTTAAATATTTATACTTTAATATAATATAGTTCATATATAAAAATCGATGCCAATTAATATTTCATAATTTCAATTGATGCAATATATTTATAAGTTGTATAAATTTGAAGAGGTAAATAAAATGAATTATAAGTTATAATATAATTTAGGAAAATGTAAACTAAAACACCTTTGTTTGTCCAAATCATTATAAATATAATTAGATAAATAATAGAAATTAATACTAATTGTTCCCTCAAAACAAAAAAAATATTAGATGTAATCATTAATACATAAATAATCAAAATTAAAAATCATCCACAACTACTAAGTAAATAAGTAATGCCACATATTCAACAACACAAATATATATATAAATGCACAATGCACTAATCCATTCTTCCTCCACTTCTCTTTTGTTCTTTTTCTTCAAACACAATGACATCTCAAGTCCCAACAACCGTTCCGTACTACCTGTAAATCAAATGACATATGATAATCAATATTTAATATTCTATAAGCAACAACAGGTCTTGTAAATAATAATAAAAATTAAAGAAATATAAAATACATCATTTACTTTCTCATTTTGCTTCAATCCACAACATTGGAAGCTTGTTGTGAGAGCGAACTTGTGGAAACATGAGTTGCTTTGGACCGATCATCGTTAGCTAACAAGTAAAGCAAAAAAAAATGTTATGATTTAAAACAATTATTAGTTGAGAAGAAGTCCACAAATTTTTTTGGTAACTAAAGTCCATAATATAAATAAATTTCTTACTCGTATATCCATGTAGCCAATTGCGAGTAGTGATCAAAGCTTCCGCATTTTTGCATGTTAGAGAACTTCTCCATTGGTTCACAACTCTCCCGCCCATACTAAATGTCGATTCCGATGCAACAGTTGTTATTGGTATGGTCATTATATCTCTTGCCATTGTCGCAAGCTCGGGATACCGAGCATAATTATCTTTCCAATAGGCAAGAACATCATATGCCATTGGAGTGATTTGAACTCTAGGTTCTCCCAAATAGAGCTCCAATTGTGACTTGTTTGATGAAGTAGAGTCATCGGAGTCATAGCTTTGAAATTCCTAAGACAACAAATTAAATAATCCAAACAAACACATTTTAGTACTAAAATGATATAAAAAAATCATAAAAAAAATTATGAATTCATCATTTTAGTATTAATAATTAGCAATCAACTAATGATATGATACTAGAATTAGTTGGATATGGAACATAATTACCTTTGAATATTTGTAGTTCTGTAAATCAACAAATATTTCACCAGAAGAGCCTCTAAAGTCAACTGTATAAAATGCCACACACTTGGATAACTTCCGGCACTTTTGATTGATCAATTTCTGCAATGAAAGAAAAGTTCCAAACTTTCAATTACAAACTGAAGGGAAATGCATGCATATATCAAATAAGCTGATACAAAGAGAAAAAAATACAGTATCTTTTTAGAAAGCAGTACTCAACAATAATAAGGGACCCAAAAAAACTGCAAAAAATTAACCACTGCTAATTTTTTCACGTTATGCTACGTGAAACCACAGAAAGCAGATGCAAACAAAAGAAAAGAAAAATAAAGAAAAGGCTAACCTTTTTCTACAGAAACATGAACCATGGAGTTGAATTCTTTCAAAGAATCACAACGTGAAGGTGGGGTAAGGAATAAAATAATATATGATTAAATTATTAGCATTCCATAATCCATACATATATATATTATTATACATATAATACTTGGTAGAAAAATTGTCATAAGGACAAATACCGTAAGCTATTTAATTTAATTAATCATTCATTTGAAATCATTTGGATAAGAACAAATAAAGTAAGCTATCAAAGTTCAATTAGAAGAAAATATACCGTAAGCCCACCTAAAAGTAAACAGAAAACTAAAACAGAGAAGGAGGTATAGAACTCGAATTTACCTAAATTATTGCTATTGGCTACTGGCGTTTCAACTCTCAAGCCTGTTTCAAACAAAAAAAATAAATTAATTAAGAATCTTACGAATGAATGAAAGGCAAAAATTGTAAACCCAGAGCTTAGATCAGAGAGAGCTTCCAAGAGAACAACCTTGATCGGGCAAGCTTGAAAGACGGAGATGGAGAGAGAGGGGTCGGAATAATGGGTCATCGGCGATGGTCTAGCCGATGGAGGGGCGTGGTGGAGCAGATCGGGGAAGGCCGAAAGGGTTTTCTACTTTTTTTTTTTTTTTTTGAAACCAGAAAATCTGAAAATGGGAGAGGAGGAGGAGGAAGCCCCGATAGATAGGGTTTTGGTTTTCTTTTCTTTACTAAACGCAAAGTTAGGGCTGACGTTTTCTCCCGCCTATATTTTTCCAGCTTCCCGGCCAAATATTATTTCTAATAAAGACAGCGCCAATTTTGCTTGGGAATAGAATAATTTTAATTTGGGAACGAATTTAAAATTATTCATCCCCAATCCCATTTAAGGGTTTTAAATCATGTTTATTTACATGAAATTAAATGTGATTGGAATAATAATAATAAACCTTAACTATGTTACATGGTCATATGATATAGTTACATGGTCATGTAACATATTCTAAAAGATGTAAACCTTAACTAATTAGCATAAAATTAATTATTGTTTTGTTAAACAAGTTTGAAGAAAATTAAAAGGATAAAAAGAATAGAAAAGGGTTTACTCTTTGTATCTAATCAACTAATCAAGTGATCAAGTCTATGATTTATCCAAACCAACCCTCCATTTAGTTAAGGATCATTATCATTGGATCAAGTTATTGTTCAATTTTTATTCTTATTTTATACATATAATATGTAACCATATATGGTATACATATTTGAGCCGATTAATTAAGACTAATCTCTAAGATTGGAATTATCAAATTCAAATTATATGTACTTACTTGGTCCTGGTCCTTAAACTTAACTCTTGAAAGATGAGGTATAAAATTTAAAAGTTAAAACTATATATAAGTTGTATATAATTAATTTCGAATTTAATGAATCAATATGGAGAGACTAATTGTATTTTCCATAGTAAAATTTAATATACAGTTATTGAACAAATGTCACAAAAAGGAGTTAGCTGAAAGACTGATATAAAGTGAAAACATTGATCAAGAGCTTCAAAAGGATCTGCTTTTTCGAAGGTCAACACCCATTGGCGATAGAGCTGAGGAATCTAGTTACAGCAGCAGCAAAACATAAGGGGTCTTTCTCCTGGCCTTAATTATAATTTTGTTATAACTTTGTTTTTCTTATTTTCTCGGTACCAAAAAAAAAAAAAAGACAATACAATATCTCCCTAAATTAAAATAACGATTTTCTTATAACTATAAACTATTTATCAAAAATGTTATAATTATAATTTTAAAAGAGTTTTATTAATCCCAAATTATAAAAATAGAAATCAAATTTTGATTTAGATTTCGAAAAACATGAATGACTCGAATCAAATTTGAAACCCGAAATGACCCGATTATTCAACCCGAAAAAATGAACCGTAACGACCCGAACCCGAAAACCCGAGGTTCAAACCCGAAATTATCCGAACCGTATGACCCCAAACCGAAAACGACCCAACCCAGAATTGACCCGAACCCAAATGACCCGACATTTGAGCGACCCGAACCCAACCCAACCCGAAACCGAAAATTAACCGAACCCGTATGACCCGAAATTTCCTTAACCCGAAACTGACCCAACCCAAACAACCGAACCCAAATCCAACCCGACCCGCCCATCTGCCAGTTCTAGAGGGCACCGCGTGAGGCTGGTTTCACAGAGCAGTGACCACCTCCCGCTCTTGGCAGTGGAAGGATAACAAGCTAGTGCCTCTTGGATCCGACATGGCTCTGTGGGTTGAGCTTAAATTGAACCATCACTTTTTCTTTTTGGATCCAGCAAAGAATATTACAACTAGCTAGCAGAAACAACATAATCTGCTACTTTCAGCATAGAGTTAAAGCTAGACCCCATCTCTCACACAAAGACTTATTCACAATGTTTTCTACACAATGTTCATCACAATTAACACAATTGCTTAGAATGCCTACAGCCTACAGCAAAAAGAGCAAATAATTTCTGACTCATAATTCTGATTACATAGCAGACACTCCACAATTGCAGGCAATGCTCCTTAGTTTCAAGAGGCTTTTTGTCAAATTCTAACTCAATCTTTGTACAACAGACAGTTGTTTGCATTATACACCTACCTACATATAACATTATATATACTGTGACAAGATGAAAATTCAGATGGCCGCCAGCCGCCTAGCGAAGCGTGGAAGGCATTTCTAGTTAGTATATTGCTTATTGTGTTGTCAAAACTTGTCAAGAGATGTTCTCCAATTAAGAGGAGAATAGCTTCAGAAACTAGTTTTTTAGCTTATATACCGCCAATTGAAATTCTTAAAGCTTGACCGATCGATATGTATTATAACTTCAATTTTTATCAAGTAAGACTTGTGTATAGGGAATGTTGTGGTTAAGCATTAAATCATTCTCATTCTCACCAAAACTAAAAGTTGAATGTCCTTTCTGAATATATAAGAATGTAGCCAAATAATATATTGAAACTTCAAACCTATCACTTGGGCTGATCAAAGTGTCGCGCCAAAATCTCTCTAGGCAAACGCACGGATCGCGGAGAGGGACGTGTCAGTCAATTTACTCAAATTGACAAAGGAATTAATGCGAGCTTAGAGAGCTTGAAATAAGATTGGATCAAACGATTGTATTTGTGAGATCTGGTTGTAAGTCACACCGAAGTGTCTAATACATGCAACCAAGACTTCTGCTAGAACGTAATCAGGTTTAACAAGTTTGAACAAAATAACAATGGATTGTTATTGCAAATGAGAAAATTACAAGAGAGGATGGTTAAGACAAGAGTCTTAAAAGGAGTATACAAGAGTCTAAGAAAACAAAAACAAAACAATAACTTGCAAGAGCAAGAAAAAAAAGAGGGATGTAGTAAGCGTAGAGCTTGAAGTGTTGTGTTGTTTGCGCAGGGCAGGTTGTTGGTGCGAAGATCTTTTCAACGTTGGAGGTATGTCTGCTTATATAGCCAAGGCTTCCAACAAAATCCCTTCCATTAAAAGATTGTGATTGTCTTTAATCTTCATAAGGGAATCCTCAATACCACTCTAGATCCAAAAAATTAGGAAATTATGATCCATCAATTGATACACACGTAATTTACTTGTGAGTGTTATCAAGAATTTTCCACGATTTTAATTTGTCTTCATACGCCACCTATCATGGCGTTAACATAGAAGTTTAAAATGCCAATTCTGGTGAGGGGCATTATTGCTCGTCCTCCAATTTGCTCGTGATGATTATCACCGCAATTAAGTCTCGAGGCTACTACACTCTTGGCAAAATTCTCATCTCAACAAACATTGGTTTAGTCGAAGGCTGAACCCGAAGCAAGTAAATAAAACCATCAAGGCTGTGAGGCAAAATTCAACGGCTCTTCCTTTTGCTCGTATGGCTTTTTCACAGCCAAAAACTCTTCTCCAATTTTCCAAATTAATCAAACCAATAATAAAAATAAATAGAACGGTCCTTGGCTAACAAAAACCAAAAGCCTAATTAATATAAATCACTACTTGGTCTTTTCTCACGACCACTATGTGGCCGTTTCTCATGACCACTATGTGGTCGAATCTCACGACCGCCATGTGGTCAAATCTCACGACCACTATGTGGCCGTTTCTCACGATCACTATGTGGTTGAATCTCACGACCACCATGTGGTCAAATTTCACGACCACTATGTGGCCGTTTCTCAGGACCACCATGTGGTCAAATCTCACGACCACCATGTGGCCGTGTGATTTTCCTCCAATTTAATTAATCAAGTAAATATTAATTACTTAATTAGGTGGGTTTAAAATTATTTTTGGTGTGTGGTCGTTTTGAACGACCTCCATGTGGTCTTTTTGAAATTCTCTAGTATGGCAAGATTGAAAACCCAACATGGCTTTTATCACAGCCACCTTGTATTACTCAAATTACCAACGCCACCAAACTAAATTTTGATCAACATTAATGTAAATTTAATTAAAATTAAATTTACAATAAATCTTCCAAGCAATTTTCATGGGTGGTTAGGGTTTTGGGACTAGGTTAATTTGCTGCAATTACTTAATTACCAAAATTGTAAATTAGGGTATAAACATTGCCCCCCTATTTCATTAGGTATGGAGCGTAGCAAAATTAACTGATGAAATATAACGAGATAAAAGAAAGATATGTTGTTTTTATTTCAATTGGTGGCTTTCAATTTTGCCAACAACAAAGAAATTACATTGCAAGTGGCCAATACTTTTTTTTTGGTAATTGCAAGTGGCCAATACTAAACCAAGGCCAACGTTGAAAACCCTAGTTAATTTGGCCAAAATATTTAATTAAGGCCAAAATTTATATCAACCATTTTGATTGCCACTAAAAAAATCCCTTTGGCCTCAAAGCTTGATTACCGTATGGCCAAATTGATTTTCCCTTTCCATTAAATTGGCCATTGGCCAATTCAGCCGAATTAATTAAAGTAGCCAAATTGGCCTAAAATAAAGTCACCATCACCATCGTCCTTAATTTTTATGGTGGTAGTGATTTTCTTTTCTATATGGCCATCGTCTAAAAGTCAATTAGGGCCATGGCCTTTTTTTTTAAGAAAATAAAAGCCACATTTGTAATTGGGGTGGCTTCATCCACTAAGTTTTATATGAACTTGGTAAAAACAAATGCCTTAGCACCATTTTCCTTGCCCCCCGGGCGTTGCTTGTAATCTCTTAATTATTTCTCTGAAGTCTTCTTCTCTTTGAGTATGCTGAGCCTTAAGCTTTTTCTCTAGATCTGTTTTTAGATCATGTACCATGGCTTGAAGACCAGCCATTGCTTTTAGATCATGCATCATGGCTTGATTAGCTGCATGATCTATTTTTAGATCTTGCATCATGGTTTGGAGGTTAGTCATAATTGTAGACATTTGTTGAGTTTCTGGAAGGTTGGCATGCTCTATGTCAGTTTCAATTACCATGAATTGTCCAAGTGCAATTGAACACTCAGATTTTTCATCGAAATCATTAGCTTGCATAATCTCGTTTTCACTTTACTTCACCATCTTCACTTGCATCCACACTATTAATGACGACATCAACTTCCTTTATGGCATTAATAATGTCATCATCGTCAGTATTAGTGGCATTATCATCATGTTTGGAGAGAATAATGACCTTGGCATTATCTTCTTTGCCCCCCGAGTATTTATCATTTCCATGAAGCAATGGAATTGCGTCTTCATTGTTCCCATCTTGGAATGGCTCACCAAGATCTACTCTTTTATCAACTTTGGTGACAGAGATGCATGGTAAAGTAAGAGAATTGCAAGGGAAATCAGCCGTGAATTGGCCAAATGCTATAGAACATTCTGATTTTTCATTGAAACCATCCGCTTGCGTTGTTTTGTTTTCACTTATGGTATCAACATCATCATTGATGCTTGACTCATAATTTGTCTCATCATCAATCTTGGCATTTTTCTGGTTAGAAAGACCAAGAGACTCATTTTGGACTTCATTTAGAACAATCACCGCGTTGCCCAAAGCATTGGATCTAGCTTGAAGTTTGACTTCTCTGTTTTCAATCATTGTTGTTCGTGCATCAAGCTTGACTTGTTCCACGCCAGAAAAATTGCATCTTTGAAATGTGGGGTTTAAGTTTTCCACATCTTCATCTCTCTCCATCTCCTTCCTGGCTTTGGCCCTTTTCCGAAGTTCTCTCCGTCTCCATGTCTTTCTATTGCGTTGCAAAGGTGGATTTGGAAATTTGGGATGCTCCACTCTTTGCCAAGTTCCTATTGGAGCTCCATAATGATACGAATCTAGTTGTTTTAGATTCAAATCTAGCCTTGAAAATCTATCAAACTCGACTTGAACTCCTTTAACTTCTAGATGAGTAGATCGATGACCTTCACAAGGTGATTCCTCCTCTTTCGTCGGCCTTAAGTCTTCAATTAGACCTGCAATTGTCAACTCAAGAACACAAGATTCACAAACAATCAAGTTATCACAACTTAATTATTTGCTAGGACTCTACAAGATTGAAGAACCCTAAGTTTTGCTCAAACTAGAACAAAGAAGCTAAGATAATCAATTTGGGTGAAAACCTCAATTTATTAATCAACTCAACTTGTGTTTACAAGAGATATTGGACCCCTTTTATAGTAGTAGGGGGACACAATACCCTAAATCCTAAAGCTATATGGGTAAAGGAAGGAGCAAGGAAAGATCCTACTCCTTATTCTACTAGGAAATTGAAATAACAAAATAAACTTAAAAATAAGGTTTTTTCCGCAACAAGTCATGGGCAGGAGTTGTCCAAGTCCTGGACAGGACTTGTTCTGAATTTTCTTCCGTTTTTCAACAGACCAATTCCTGGGCAGGAGTTGTCAAGTCTTGGGCAGGAGTTGTTCTGAATTTTCTTCCGTCTTTCAACAGACCAGGTCCTGGGCAGGAGTTGTCAAGTCCTGGGCAGGACTTGTCCTGTTTTTAGGCTTCAATGACAAGCAAATTAATGAGTTTTTCTTTGCTCAAATCATCTTCAAATGTCTTCAATTGAACTTCAATGGTCTTCAAGTCTTCAAGATGAGTTCGAACAAGGCCCATTAATGCATCCTTGAATTTCTTTGCTCTTGCTCTTGTCATTGGACCTATTGGCATCTTCAATGGTTCAAATGGCATCTTTGGCAACTCTAATGAGCTTGAATCATCTTTGTGTGCAACTCTAGCATCTTCAAGCTTCTCCATGCTTCCTTGCACTCCATGCTCATCCTCTCCATGATCTCCATAGCCCTCTTGATTTCCTTGATAAGCCCTTAGTGCATCACATAAGCCGGCCTTACTGTTCTTGGTTGGAAATTTCGAACAACATGCCTTTGATGTGGTTGAACTTTTTTATTGATAGCCTTGGCTTTAAACTCATCTTTTCTTTCTCCAAGCCATGACCTCAATTCTCCCTTTGACCTCATGGATCTTGGCTTTGCAGGGAACTTAACAGGCTTTTTAAGCACATGTGGATCTGATGGGGCCATCTTGGAAGTTGAAGGGGCCATAGGGTGTGGTGTTGGTTGTTTCGGTCTAGGGTTTGCAAAATAAGCTCCCCTAGCCGATCTACGTGCCACTCGATCCCTTGGCTTTTCATTTGTGTTTTGATGCATCGACCCTCCTTGGTCATGATCAAAGTTGAGCCTCCGTGGTACATTCTTCCTTGGTGGAAGATCTGTAGCACGCGAAATCACATGCTTTGCTGTGGGTGGTGTCAATTCCAATTTTCTCCTAGGAGCCATACTCAACGCCACTGATCTTGGTATTGGCCTGTCAAATTGATTTTTTAAAGGTTAAACTTCATAACGATTAACATGATCATACCTTAATGTCATGGGTTTCATCTTGTCGTCAGCCTTACGACCAAGATCTGTTGATTCCTTCTTCAATGGAGCCATTTGTACTTCCACAATGGCTTCTTTTGGAACAAGAACGAGGCCATCTAGGACTTGAGAAACTCCATTGATAGCAAGCATGGCATCAAGTGGGGTTGGCATCTCCCTCTGGGCTTGTTGAACTTGCCCCCCGAGCGTTGCTACCATCCCCAAGATGGCTTCATGAAGTTGTTTAAAGCCATTCTCATTTTGGGTTAGTAGGGCTCTTTGTTCCTGGAACATTTCTTGAAATCTAGCATCCATCTTATTCATCATGTCTTCAAAGATGCTAGCAAAGTCACCGAAAGCCATGGCACGACCCTGAGAAGAGTTGCCACCAACCTCGTCGCCGTTTCCATTGTCACTTACATGTCCTCGTAAGAACACGTTGTGAGCAGAGTCATAGCAATTGCAATAAAGTAAAAAACTTGTAAATAAAGATGAAAGGTAGGAAAGGAGAGCATGAAAGAAAACCACGATGCGACATGGCATGAGAATTGAAATTAAAACAAAGGCAATAAAAGTAAACTTGCAGAAGAGATTAACGCCTAGTGTCCTTTGGAGGAGCCGTAGCAACCGAAATAACAGAAATTAAAGGTTGGATTGCCAACTTGTGAATAACCTGAAAAAGACGCCGAAGTGAGAAATCCTTCTTGTGTCCCACTGGGCGTGCCAAAAAGAGATATTGCGCCAAAATCTCCCTGGGCAAACGAACGGATCGCGGAGAGGGGCGTGCCAGTCAATTTACTCAAATTGGCAAAGGAATTAATGCGAGCTTAGAGAGCTTGAAATAAGATTGGATCAGACAATTGTATTTGTGAGATCTGGTTGTAAGTCACACCGAAGTGTCTAATACATGCAACCCAGACTTCTGCTAGAGCGTAATCAAGTTTAACAAGTTTGAACAAAATAACAATGGATTGTTATTGCAAATGAGAAAATTACAAGAGAGGATTGTTAAGACAAGAGTTTCAAAGGGAGTAGACAAGAGTCTAAGAAAACAAAAACAAAACAATAACTTGCAAGAGCAAGGAAAAACGAGGAATGTAGTAAGCGTAGAGCTTGAAGTGTTGTGTTGTTTGCGCAGGGCAGGTTGTTGGTGCAGAGATCTTTTCAACGTTGGAGGTATGTCTGCTTATATAGCCAAGGCTTCCGACAAAATCCCTTCCATCAAGAGATTGTGATTGTCTTCAATCTTCATAAGGGAATCCTCAATACCACTCTAGATCCAAAAAATTAGGAAATTATGATCAATCAATTGATACACACATAATTTACTTGTGAGTGTTATCAAGAATTTTCCACGATTTTAATTTGCCTTCATACGCCACCTATCATGGCGTTAACATAGAAATTTAAAATGCCAATTTTGGTGAGGCGCATTATTGCTCGTCCTCCAATTTGCTCGTGATGATTATCACCGCAATTAAGTCTCGAAGGTACTACACCCTTGGCAAAATTCTCATCTCAACAAACATTGGTTTAGTCGAAGGCTTAAAACGAAGCAAGTAAATAAAACCATCAAGGCTGTGAGGCAAAATTCAATGACTCTTCCTTTTGTTCGTATGGCTTTTTCACAGCCAAAAACTCTTCTCCAGTTTTCCAAATTAATCAAACCAATAATAAAAATAAATAGAACGGTCCTTGGCTAACAAAAACCAAAAGCCTAATTAATATAAATCACTACTTGGTCTTTTCTCACGATCACTATGTGGCCGTTTCTCATGACCACTATGTGGTCGAATCTCACAACCACCATGTGGCCGTTTCTCACGACCACCATGTGGTCGAATCTCTCGACCACTATGTGGTCGTTTCTCACGACAACCATGTGGTCAAATTTCACGACCACTATGTGGCAGTGTGATTTTCCTCCAATTTAATTAATCAAGTCAATATTAATTACTTAATTATGTGGGCTTAAAATTATTTTTGGTGTGTGGTCGTTTTGAACGACCTCCATGTGGTCTTTTTGAAATTCTCTAGTATGGCAAGATTGAAAACCCAACATGGCTTTTATCACAGCCACCTTGTATTACTCAAATTACAAACGCCACCAAACTAAAATTTGATCAATAGTAATGTAAATTTAATTAAAATTAAATTAAATTAAATTTACAATAAATCTTCCAAGCAATTTTTAAGTGTGGTTAGGATTTTGGGACTAGATTATTTTACCACAATTACTTAATTACCCAAATTGTAAATTAGGATATAAACACAAAGTGTTTTGCAGCAATAGGTTTTAAAACAAACATAATAATTTTTCTTCTTTTCAGAATTTTATTAACATAAAATATAGCTTTTCCCTTGAAATTTCCCTTGTCAAGCAGAAAGCTTTTACATTCAAAACAAAAGGAAAGTTCAGAATTTACCTCCCCAAATATCATCCAATCAAAGACCTACACAACTTTTGGTTTCAATCAAAGACCTTGAAAATCTGGAGGTTATAAAAAAAAGTTATGGTTGGCTTCATCTTTTGTTAAAAAAAAAAGGTGCTTGATCGATATTTTAGAGTAAAATTTGGATTTTTATGTTTTTGAGGTAAAAATGTAGTATTTCTTTCTCTCTTTTTTTTTCAATTTTTTTTATTTATATTTTTAATCAAAAATTCTGACGTGGACCATGCCACGTCAACAATGTTGACACCATCAGTCCCACATCAGCAAATTTGACAGGCTCTCAAACGGATTCTAACGGGAGAGACTCAATTGCTCCCAATCCTTCAGTACAGGGATTAAATTGCTGAGATTGGAACTTGGGGGACCAAATTGCACAAAAGCTCTGAGTACTTTTACAGTCAATGATATATATATATATATATATATATATATATATATATATATAATAGTGTCAATAGTGATCAATGAGATTATCAATTAAAATTAGAAATCAAGGAGTAAAAAAAAAGGAAAGGGAAGAAGTGATAAAGTGTGATAGCATGGAGAAAAAGAAAATCGTGTTTAAATTAAAAGAAAATTAAAATAATAATTGAAATTAATTATAAGTAGAGCTGTCAAAACCTGATCCAAACTCGATAACCCGCATAACCTGGCCAAACCCGATTTGACAAAAGGAAGTAGACCGAACTCGTCTTATCTAGACCCGATAAACCTGTAAGGGCCGTAACCCGAATATTATAAATTAAATTTTTTTAATAAAATCCATATTGTTATAATTTTAACCATTATAAATTATCAATTTATTCAATAAAATTTATATTATTGTTATGATTTTAACTATTATGATTAAATTTGCTAAACTTCATTATATGAACAATTATTATATGAATAAATATTAAACCAGTTATATGAATAATTTATGATAAAGTTTATAATTAGTAAGGAGAAGACATTTTCTGAAACAAAAATTAGAAAAATAATTAACAATAGTAATTATTATTATATTAATAATCACAAAGAAAATATAATTAACAATAGTAATTATTATATTAGTAATAACAAAGAAAATATGCCGGATAAAAAACAATTCAAGCCTTTTGAATTAGAAATTAGATTACCAATACCTAAATGTCATGCATGTGTCCCTCTATAAAACTTAAATTAAACCTTACTGCATGTTATGCACTTGTCCAAAAACAATAGAATAATTGATGAAATTCAAAATTATATATATACTCAGAACATATATGATTTCGGATTGTCAAAATTATAAAAAACAATAATTATAGGAAGTGAAAGTATTAAAAAACCAGTCAAAAGATTTAACCTTATTAATTTGATTACTATTTAGCTTGGTTTTTTCGTCATTTCAATATTGGTTTTTTCGTTATTCTCACAAACTTCTAAGGGCATTTTTGACTTTTTAACAATTTAATATAATATAACATATTTATAAGTGGTTTGGCTAAACGATCTATTTAACATTATATAATTTTTTCTCCGGTTATCCGATTCAGGTGATTTAAGTGTCTATTAAAAGATTGTTTCATCATCTACAACTTTCATGAAGAACTCGAAAACTAAATTTAATGTTTCAAGTATCAAAAATGCTTCCGAAAAATTTGTTGTTTCGTTTAACGGGAATAGACGGTCCACTTAATATTATATAACTTTTGCTCCAGATGTCTAATTGGGATGATTCAAGTGTCTCTTGAAAGGTTGTTCCATGATCTACAACTTTCATGAAGGGCTCGAAAACTAAATTTAATATTCGAGGTATAAAAATTGCTTTCAAAGAATTAGTTGTTTCGGTTAAAGGAAATAGACGGTCTACGTAATATTACATAATTTGTGCTTATAGTGGAAATTGGACCCACAGAGTATTTTTTTCAAACTTCCCAAAATACCCTTGATCTTTAATTCAAATTAAAAAAATCAAGCATGAAATAACCGAAATACCCCTATCAATTTTTTCTTAGATTAATGAGGCTAATTCTTTTGACCGGTTATTGGTCGGATCCTTACTTAAGTCCAAATCTTTCAAAACACATGACCTAAAGCAATTGGTCATCGTTCTCATTTGGCAAACGCATAAGTCACCAATAATATGTTGAAAAACTGATTGGGAACTATTGCATATCAAGTGCAAGAACATGTTCGCGCAGTGAAGCGCGCAGGCTCTTACCTAGTTCTCATAAAAGAATAAAGCAAAATCAAGGAAAAAAACTACCGCAAATCAATTCACAAAGGATTAAATTAAGCCCTACTGCATGCTATGCACGTGTCCAAAAACAATAGAATAATTGATGAAATTCAAAATTATATATATACTCAGAGCATATATGATTTCGGATAGTCAAAATTCTCATAAAAGAACAAAGCAAAATCGAGGAAAAAAACTACCGCAAATCAAATTCACGAGGGAGAGAGAGAAAAAAAAAACTCACTAAGCTAGAGAGATGAGGTGTAGAAAGTGGGATAATAATGATGACCAAGAACTTATTATATATATACTAATAAGAAATATAATTTGATAAGGATACAAATGATGAAGAGAAGTATAATTTAACAATAATTTTAATTTTACTAGTATTAGTGTTAAAAGTTGATTAATATAATTTGATAAGGATACAAATGATGAAGAGAAGTATAATTTAACAATAATTTTAATTTTGCTACTATTAGTGTTTAAAGTTGATTTATAGATTATTTTATGTGATATAATTTTTTTTTTTAGAGAAAATGTGATATAATCTATCTACCTAGTTAATTATATTCATCATGATAACTTCGATATATATATTTAAGCCGTGAATAGGAACTTGGGAGTATTGCACGGATGGGCCTGTGATGGGCTCAATTTAGGTATCAAGTATTCCTTGAAGGGGCCAGTACACGTTAAAATCAATAGACAAATCATATACTGTATATATAATTTGATTAATTAATCCAAATAATTGCTAATCATGGGTCAAAAAAAAATTCCATACTGTATATATAATTTGAAAGATTTCCATTGCGTTGGTTGTCTAAAAAATTTAGGTGAAATAGAATAAATCAAATGCAAATTAAGATAATTGATATTATTATTAGCAAATTAAAATACTTTATTTTTTATTGTATATGTAATTTGAACGATTAATCCAATTACTTATCACGGGTCAAAAAAATTTTTTTTTTCCTATTCGTTGGTTTTCTCAAAATTGAATTTAGGTGAAGTAGAATAAATCAAATGCAAATTAAGATAATCAATATTATCTATACTGTATATAAAAGTATGAATAAGGGTCTATACTATATATAAAGTATGAATAAGGGGAAATTTTATGTTCTCCGATTGTATTTTTTTTTTAACATATTTCTAAATTACCATTATTAAATAATATTTTAATTATTGCACTATTAAAATAATGGAAATTTAGATTATCCTCATTAATTAGGATCCAACATAGCCAATAGGGATACCCCACATCATCTTTAGCATCTGAATTTTCGTCCAAAACATTCTCCAAGTTGGTTTAGGAGAAAATCAATTTTGTCCAGAAATTTCAAGGGCAAAATCGTCCACCAAAACGGCAGAATTAGGTCTCGAGATAAATATAAAAGTTTTAGATCTCAGAATCCTCTTTCCAATGGTACCTCATTTGCAGTTTTCTGAGCTCTGGATCAAAAGTTATGAATTTTCTTCTAAAACCGCTCTTGTGAAGTTCTCCTTTAAATAGGATTTAACAATACTGCATCAGGACTGAATAATTACTGCATCAAAATTACTGGTTGGACTTGAACTCCTTCTTTGGGCTTCCATATTAACGAATTGGGCCTAAGAATATCAGATTTAGACTTCAAGACATCTGACTTGACAATTTGGAATTCATGGACTCAAACGAGCCTAATGGGCATATTGGGCCAAAATGAGACAAAATCAGTAGTTTCTACAGATCAATCTATCTATACTTATATAAAAATACGAATAATGGAAAACTTTATGTTCTCCGATTGTGCCATGCTTTCAAATATATTTCTAAATTGACATTATTAAAATTTATTATTTAAAAATTTATTATAAAATACTTATAAGTTTGTAAAATTGATTTTCATTGATGAACATGCAAATTTCTACGAATAATGGGAAACTTTATGTTTTCTGATTTTACCCTTTTTTTCAAATACAATTCTAAATTGCCATTATTAAAATTTAGTATAATTTTATTATTTAAAAATTAATTAAAAATTTCAATTTAGACCAAATTATAAGTTTGTCAAATTGATTTTTGTTGATGAACATGCAAATTTCCTTTGCTATTATTTTTTGAATTTAATATTTTACTTGTAATTTCAATTTTTTAAATGTCAATAAAGAGATTAAACTAACACTAACATGTACAATACTATTGTTAGTGAAGCTCCATCTCTTTGTTATATAATGTTTTGCCGCATTCACTTTGTTCAATTGGAAATTGTTGAGTTAGAAGAGTAGGTGATATTATGATTTTGATTTTCTTGTCTCTGTGTGGTTATCAAAATTTTACAAGATAATTATTATAATTTCATGAGGAGGTTATCAAAATTCCATAGTGTGGTTACCAAAATTTCATATGGAAGTTATCAAAATTTCATTGGAAGGTTATCAAAATTTCATGGGAAGGTTATCAAAATTTCATAGGATCAGGTTATTAAAATTTTTTAGGAAGGTTATTGAAATTTCATAGTGTGGTTATCACAATTTTATGTAAAGGTTATCAAAGAGATTATCAAAATGTCATAGTGAGGTTATAAGAATTTCATAGTGTGGTTAACAAAATTTCATAAGGAGGTCACTAATATTTCATGGGGAGGTTATCAAAATTCCATAGTGTGGTTATCAAAATTTTTTATTGTGGTTGTCGCAACGTGTGGGTCCGGGTCCCGAACCCTGTCGTTTAACGACTTTAAGATGATGGGAAAGGGAAACTATTGTTTCCTAGGTTTGGAGTCGCCACTAATCTCACATGACATGGCAATAATAACATGAAGAAATATGGAATTTAAACATGAATGCATATGGAAGTAATTATAATTTCCTAAATTTAAATCTATTTCATTGAGTATATACATTGAATTAAAATCTCAATAGAACTCTTCACCCAAATAACTCACAATACAAGGCCCAACCAAGTAACAAACAAAGCCCAACAAGAATAAAGAAAGCAAAGCCCAACGCAATAAAGACTCCAAAAAGAACTCTAACTTATAAAGTGAAGTCCAACATTACCAATCAAAGTCCAAGTCAACCTAACAACATACAAGTGTCACAAAGGCCCAAAAGAAAATCAAAACCCAAATAACTATGGCCCAAACGCAATTGACCCACCCAATTAATCATGTAAAGACCCAACCAAAAGAAGAGAAAAAACCCAAAGGCCCAACAAAATTAAGTTTTTTGAAAAAAACAACTCCTACCATGCCTTAATCAATATTTTCATAATAATTGTTAATGGCAATTTTAATTTCTAACTAGCTAAGCTAATAATTTCCAAACAAATTATTCCTAAATTCCATATTAATTAATTCTAATACTTTTAATCCTTAATTATTTGGCCAACATTCTTGTGATTATCTTAATTCAATTAAGCTAAAATAGCAGGCCCAATAGAAATTATCATCAAGGCCCAAATAGATCCATTTTAAACCCAAAGGCCCACTAAAGTCCAAATTAGGCTTATCATTCCCTAAGTTAAGTCTTTTTTTATATTATTACTTAAACAATCCTAACCATAACTCTAAAAATTATTAACCCCTAGGGACTTCCTACATAATTTCGGATTAATTATGATTACTAAGCTTATTCTATTTAACAAAGTTAATTCCCTTTTAAATATTTAAGTTAAATAGCTATTTAATCTAACTTAAAATCAACTGATAGGCACCTAATTGACCGAATTTACACATGGGGGGCCAAATCGAACTAAATCAGGGGCCTATTTGAAAACGGAAATAAATTTTGGTCTTTATGTGAGCTAATCTATCTCATGGTGGACATAATCGAATTAAATCAGGGATCAAATTGCGGGGAAAGTAAACGCAACGCATGCAATTAAAATAAAACCCTAAATATAACCTACGCTATAAATACTAACTTAAAAACTGAATTTCAGAAACTCACCTAACCCTAAACTTCACACCGCCGCTTGTGCTTCCACCGGAAATCGTTTCAGTGGCGTCGCCGCCGTCTAAACCGTCGTCGGAGTTGAGTTCGGCACTCGGATCTCACGGGATGCCTCGCCGCGCTATCTTCTCTACGAATCCGGTGTAGATCTCGTCAAAACCCCACTGAAACGCTCTAGATCTGTGCCGAACCGAACTAAAAATCGAGCTCTCCAAATGGAAAATCCCACCGTCGTTTGAAGCCAACTCCGAGGTATGTTGTATTCTTGCTTTTCCCTTCTCTTCTTGCCGAAATACTTTTGTGAACCCAAGCCTAGATTGTAAACCTAAAATGCAATCTATCCCCCTTTATGTTTATTTTTTCTTTTTTTTTGTTCAAGGCAAAGCGGGTATGCTAGAAGCGGCAAGGGAGGACCACCGAGAGGCTTCAACTAATGCCAAGGTAAGGTTCCCCTTTTTGGTGTTTTCTTTTTGGTTCACTGTGGAATGGAAAGAGAAAGGCTTAAACTTGTTGTTGTTGGTCTTTAAAAAAGAAAAAAACTTGGGTTGATATGTTTGTATGAAAATGGGAAAGAAAATTAGGGTTTATGTTTCTGTGTTTGCTAGGGTTTTTTTTGCTTTTTTGGAATCCGTGTGAAAAAGAAGGGATATGGTTTGTATAAATGTCTGTGCAGTTGAGTGTCATGTGTTCATTGGTTGATAACTTGAGGAATTGGTTTTGTATTGCTGTAGAAGGGTGTATTGTATGCCATAAGTCTTCTTTCCCTGTGATATTGCCACCTATTGCCTCTGCCAAAAATCCTAGGGTATTATCTGTTTCACATGTTCTGTTTCTTCCTGCAAATGTACTGGAGACTATCTTGTTAATGCTCATGTGGCTTTCTGATTACCTGTATTTGCTTACATGGCCCTTTAATGACATGTAACTATTCATGTGGCATTGTATCCCCTTGTTCTTTTGGCACCTGAATTCTTGATGTGGCACCTGAACTGGTGATGTGTACTGAATGAGCATTTCAATTGGCTCTTTGCTTGTGTATGCAGTGTGTGTGAGTGTGAATGCTACACTTTGGCATTGTGATTATCTGTTGTTGCATTGCCTCACTGCACTCTTGTGTGCTCACCCCCTGTATCCTCTGATCTTGGTCCTTTCTGAGTTAGTACCTCCATCCAATAGTTAACAGTTGGATCTGTATTTGGCTTGCAATGCTTTGCCTGCAGTGGAGCCTGTTTAAAGACAAGGCCTGACCTGCCAAGAACTAGGTCTGCAAGTCTCCCCTAATGGTCTGCTAATCTCTCTTTTGTTTTGTTTGTTTGTGTTTAATTTGCTGAGATCCCATGGCTTTGTCCCCTTTTGCTGGACAAGGGTACTGCTGCATGGCGCTGGTGTGGAGAGGGGACCATCCAAGCTTGGTCCCTCAAGTCCAAAAAAGATAAGTATTGAATACTTCTTTAAAGCTTAATTTACTTACTTTTACTTGTTTAGGACTTTGAATTACTGCTAACCTTCCTCTGCTTTTTGCTTTGCAGGTATTTTGGAATTCAAAAATTGGGAAAGAAAAAGAAAGAGAAAAAAAATGCGTCATGATCTACCTGTAATCTTTATTTAGCATTGTAATCTTTGTGTATATTTTTTGGCATGTAATTACTTAATCCAAGTACCTTTCAAGTATTCAAACCCAAGGTTGTGAGGCCCAGAAAAAGCCCACGAGAGAATGCTTCTAACTTAGAAGCCCAAAGCTCAAAAATGAATTGAAATGGAGAAAGCCTTAGTGTATAGGCCTATATTCTTTCTTTTAACCGGATTTGTATTTTCAAAATTGGGTTAGGACCCAAATAAATTTGGAATTTAGTAAAAGGATAAGCCCAAGTAAATTTAAATGACTTGAAAATGGTCCAAATGAACAACCCAATAAGGGAATTAACCTAATTACAAAAGGATGAGGCCCAATGCACCACAGCCCATACACAATCAAAGAAACCAAGTATGTAAAGAGATGGGCTTGAAAAATAAAGACGGTAAACAAGGAAATGGGGTTCATGTAAAGAAAAAGGATATTAGTCATTTTTTGGTTAAAAGAAATGGACTAAGGCTCCATGTAATAAGCTTGAGTTTAATCAAAATTGAAGCAGGCTTGATCAATTAAGATGGGAATCTAGTGAAAATACTGTGTCTACAGCTGCCCCTCTTTGTGTGCTTTCTAACTATCGGTGAGTGTGCAAAAGAGAAATTTGTATACCACTCCGAGAGTTAGGAAGTGCGCAAAGATGTAGACACTCCATTTCCTACACTATTAAAAGATAAAGACCTGTCTAAGGTCGAAAGATAAAGACCCGTCTGAGGTCGAAACTGAAACTTAGAAAGACCTGTCCGAGGTCGAAATTGAGAAAGACCTGTCTGAGGTCGAAACTGAAATTTAGAAAGACCTGTCCG
>AWUE01024866.1:0-14504 GCA_001974825.2 Corchorus olitorius
AATTCACAAACACAAACTCTTTTTAATTTTTGAAGAAAATGGTTTTATTCTATTTCAATTTCTTTTTTGCCTTGATTTTCTTTAACTATTAATCGCCATTACTAAGTCTAACCTTAGATGCATGAATGCAAATGATGCATGTTTTCCGATTACATGCAAATTTTTTACCGAATAATTATACGAGGATTTCCTTCCGGGCACCCGCCACTCATACTGGCTAAGACCCCCGTCCGGAAATTCCAAGCCTAGAAAGGATAAATTGAAACCGACAAAAATTGTCTAAGTCCCAATTATCGTTCCATCATCGGATCCAAATTTTTAATCTCACATGACATGGCAATAATAACATGAAGAAATATGGAATTTAAACATGAATGCATATGGAAGTAATTATAATTTCCTAAATTTAAATCTATTTCATTGAGTATATACATTGAATTAAAATCTCAATAGAACTCTTCACCCAAATAACTCACAATACAAGGCCCAACAAGAATAAAGAAAGCAAAGCCCAACTCAATAAAGACTCCAAAAAGAACTCTAACTTATAAAGTGAAGCCCAACATTACCAATTAAGGCCCAAGTCAACCTAACAACATACAAGTGTCACAAAGGCCCAAAAGAAAATCAAAACCCAAATAACTATGGCCCAAACGCAATTGATCCACCCAATTAATCATGTAAAGACCCAACCAAAAGAAGAGAAAAAACCCAAAGGCCCAACAAAATTAAGTTTTTTTTTTTAAAAAAAACAACTCCTACCATGCCTTAATCAATATTTTCATAATAATTGTTAATGGCAATTTTAATTTCTAACTAGCTAAGCTAATAATTTCCAAACAAATTATTCCTAAATTCCATATTAATTAATTCTAATACTTTTAATCCTTAATTATTTGGCCAACATTCTTGTGATTATCTTAATTCAATTAAGCTAAAATAGCAGGCCCAATAGAAATTATCATCAAGGCCCAAATAGACCCATTTTAAACCCAAAGGCCCACTAAAGTCCAAATTAGGCTTATTATTCCCTAAGTTAAGTTTTTTTAATATTGTTACTTAAACAATCCTAACCATAACTCTAAAAATTATTAACCCCTAGGGACTTCCTACATAATTTCAGATTAATTATGACTACTAAGCTTATTCTATTTAACAAAGTTAATTCCCTTTTAAATATTTAAGTTAAATAACTATTTAATCTAACTTAAAATCAACTGATAGGCACCTAATTGACCGAATTTACACATGGGGGGCCAAATCGAACTAAATCAGGGGCCTATTTGAAAACGGAAATAAATTTTGGTCTTTATATGAGCTAATCTATCTCATGGTGGACCTAATCGAATTAAATCAGGGATCAAATTGCGGGGAAAGCAAACGTAACGCATGCAATTAAAATAAAACCCTAAATATAACCTACACTATAAATACTAACTTAAAAACTGAATTTCAGAAACTCACCTAACCCTAAACTTCACACCGCCGCTTGTGCTTCCACCGGAAATCGTTTCAGTGGCGTCGCCGCCGTCTAAACCGTCGCCGGAGTTGAGTTCGACACTCGGATCTCACGGGATAACTCGCTGCGCTATCCTCTCTACGAATCCGGTGTAGATCTCGTCAAAACCCCACTGAAACGCTCTAGATCTGCACCGAACCGAACCAAAAATCAAGCTCTCCAAACGGAAAATCCCACCGTCGTTTGAAGCCAACTCTGAGGTATGTTGTATTCTTGTATTTCCCTTCTCTTCTTCCCGAAATACTTTTGTGAACCCAAGCCTAGATTTTGGTAAACCTAAAATGCATTCTAACCCCCTTTCTGTTTTTTGTTTTTTGTTTTTTTTGTTCAAGGCAAAGCGGGTATGCTAGAAGCGGCAAGGGAGGACCACCGAGAGGCTTCAACTAATGCCAAGGTAAGATTCCCCTTTTTGGTGTTTTCTTTTTGGTTCACTGTGGAATGGAAAGAGAAAGGTTTAAACTTGCTGTTGTTGGTCTTTAAAAAAGAAAAAAACTTGGGTTGATATGTTTGTATGAAAATGGGAAAGAAAATTAGGGTTTTTGTTTCTGTTGTTTGCGTTAGGGTTTTTTTTTTTTGCTTTTTTGGAATCCGTGTGAAAAAGAAGGGCTAGGGTTTGTATATAAATGTCTGTGCAGCTAAGTGTCATGTGTTCATTGGTTGATAACTTGAGGAATTGGTTTTGTATTGCTGTAGGAGGGTGTATTGTATGCCATAAGTCTTCTTTCCCTGTGATATTGCCACCTATTGCCTCTGCCTAAAATCCTAGGGCTATTACCTGTTTCACATGTTCTGTTTCTTCCTGCAAATGTACTGGAGACTATCTTGTTAATGCTCATGTGGCTTTCTGATTACCTGTATTTGCTTACATGGCCCTTTAATGACATGTAACTATTCGCGTGGCATTGTATCCCCTTGTCTTTTGGCACCTGAATTCTTGATGTGGCACCTGAACTGGTGATGTGTACTAAATGAGCATTTCAATTGACTCTTTGCTTGTGTATGCAGTGTGTGTGAGTGTGAATGCCACACTTTGGCATTGTGATTATCTGTCGTTGCATTGCCTCACTGCACTCTTGTGTGCTCACACCCTGTATCCTCTGATCTTGGTCATTTCTGAGTTAGTACCTCCATCCAATGGTTAACAGTTGGATGTGTACTTGGCTTGCAATGCTTTGCCTGCAGTGGAGCCTGTTTAAAGACAAGGCCTGACCTGCCAAGAACTTGGTCTGCAAGTCTCCCCTATTGGTCTGCTAATCTCTCTTTTGTTTTGTTTGTTTGTGTTTAATTTGCTGAGATCCCATGGCTTTGTCCCCTTTTGCTGGACAAGGGTACTGCTGACATGGCGCTGGTGTGGAGAGGGGGACCATCCAAGCTTGGTCCCCCAAGTCCAAAAAAGATAAGTATTGAATACTTCTTTAAAGCTTAATTTACTTACTTTTACTTGTTTAGGACTTTGAATTACTGCTAACCTTCCTCTGCTTTTTGCTTTGCAGGTATTTTGGAATTCAAAAATTGGGAAAGAAAAAGAAAGAGAAAAAAAATGCGTCATGATCTACCTGTAATCTTTATTTAGCATTGTAATCTTTGTGTATATTTTTTGGCATGTAATTACTTAATCCAAGTACCTTTCAAGTATTCAAACCCAAGGTTGTGAGGCCCAGAAAAAGCCCACGAGAAAATGCTTCTAACTTAGAAGCCCAAAGCTCAAAAATGAATTGAAATGGAGAAAGCCTTAGTGTATAGGCCTATATTCTTTCTTTTAACCGGATTTGTATTTTCAAAATTGGGTTGGACCCAAATAAATTTGGAATTTAGTAAAAGGATAAGCCCAAGTAAATTTAAATGACTTGAAAATGGTCCAAATGAACAACCCAATAAGGGAATTAACCTAATTACAAAAGGATGAGGCCCAATGCACCACAGCCCATACACAATCAAAGAAACCAAGTATGTAAAGAGATGGGCTTGAAAAATAAAGACGGTAAACAAGGAAATGGGGTTCATGTAAAGAAAAAGGATATTAGTCATTTTTTGGTTAAAAGAAATGGACTATGGCTCCATGTAATAAGCTTGAGTTTAATCAAAATTGAAGCAGGCTTGATCAATTAAGATGGGAATCTAGTGAAAATACTGTGTCTACAGCTGCCCCTCTTTGTGTGCTTTCTAACTATCGGTGAGTGTGCAAAAGAGAAATTTGTATACCACTCCGAGAGTTAGGAAGTGCGCAAAGATGTAGACACTCCATTTCTTATGCTATTAAAAAGATCCCGTCAATGGTCCAGTTTGGAAACTAAGAAGGACCTATCTGAGGTCTGAAACTGAAAGAAAATGACCTGTCTGAGGTCGAAAAATAAAACTGAAACTAAGAAAGACTTGTCTAAGGTCTGGGATTGAAAGATAAAGACCTGTTTGAGGTCGAAAAATAAAATAAAACTGAGAAAGACCTGTCTGAGATCTGGGATTGAAAGATAAAGACCTGTCTGAGGTCGAAATTGAAACTGAGAAGGACCTGTCTGAGTTCTAGAATTGAAAGATAAAGACCTGTCCGAGGTCGAAAAATAAAAATAAAACTAAGAAAGACCTGTCTGAGGTCTGGAATTGAAAGATAAAGACCTGTCTAAGGTCGAAATTGAAACTGAGCAAGACCTGTCTGAGGTCTGGAATTGAAAGATAAAGACATGTCTGAGTTCGAAATTAAAGCTGAGAAGGACTTGTCTGAGGTCTGGAATTGAAAGATAAAGGCCTGTCTGAGGTCGAAATTAAAGCTGAGAAAGACCTGTCTGAGGTCTGGAATTGAAAGATAAAGACCTGTCTGAGGTCGAAATTAAAGTTGAGAAAGACCTGTTTGAGGTCTGGAATTGAAAGATAAAGACCTGTCTGAGGTCGAAATAAAACTGAGAAAGACCTGTCTGAGGTCTGGAATTGAAAGATAAAGACCTGTCTGAGGTTGAAATAAAACTGAGAAAGACCTGTCTGAGGTCGGAATTTGAAAGATAAAGACCTGTCTGAGGTCGAAATAAAACTGAAAAAGACCTGTCTGAGGCCGGAATTTGAAAGATAAGACCTGTCTGAGGTCGAAATTTAAAAGCTGAGAAAGACCTGTCTGAGGTCGGAATTTGAAAGATAGAGACCTGTCTGAGGTCGAAATAAAACTGAGAAAGACCTGTCTGAGGTCGGAATTTGAAAGATAAAGACATGTCTGAGGTCGAAATTAAAAACTGAGAAGGACCTGTCTGAGGTCGGAAATTGAAAGATAAAGATCTGTTTGAGGTCGAAATAAAACTGAGAAAGACCTGTCTGAGGTCAGAATTTGAAAGATAAAGAAATGTCTGAGGTCGAAATAAAACTGAGAAAGACCTGTCTGAGGCCGGAATTTGAAAGATAAGACCTGTCTGAGGTCAAAATTTAAAAGCTGAGAAAGACCTGTCTGAGGTCGGAATTTGAAAGATAAAGACCTGTCTGAGGTCGAAATAAAACTGAGAAAGACCTGTCTGAGGTCGGAATTTGAAAGATAAAGACATGTCTGAGGTCGAAATAAAACTAAGGAAGACCTGTCTGAGGCCTGGAACTTCGAAATCTTCTGCGTAGTCGTGCTTAAATGTTTTAGTGATGACATGATGCTCAAGTGAAATGCATGCATGTTGAAATGCTTTTATATTTGTTAAATGATGCTTATGCGTTTAGACTCCTGTACTAATGAAATGCTTTATTAAGATTTGAGATATTTGTTGATTCTGCTTCCTCGTACTCTGACCCATCTATTCGGAGCTCCGTCTATTGATTCTTTCATTTCACATTCTTCTCCACCTTTTTGCCTTTCTGCCCCTCAAACCATCGCCCCCACCGACTTTGTTAAATTATTGGAATTTTTAATCGCGTTCCCTGACAATTTTGCTTTCCTCTTGATAATTGTCCATTACTGCCTGTGCCTCTACTCTTTACTTCCGGTTGCTTTTTCAAAAGGGTGACCGGTCTTATGCTTGTTTAAAATATGAAACTTCGTCTTATCGTTTATTACTTGTGATAAAATGCAATGCAAGGAAGAAAAATCCATAACTGAAGAGGACCTTAAAAGTGTAATTATTTATTAGGTACTAGAAGAGATATAAGAAGATAAAAGATAGATAATAAGGGAATATTTCAGTCATTTGAAGGAAATCTAAAGACTAGAAACAATTTAAATGAGATAATACCTCGTAATGATGAATACTCCGACGGCGAAATATTGATTGTGCCGAGGGTTCTGGACAGACCTGCTGTACTGGCGGCGTTGACTCAGTCTAGAGCATAGCCTCACCCTTTTGACCTTAAGAGATAGTCCGATGATCATCCACTACTATCCTGTCTCCTTCCTCTACTTAAGCCGCCCTTTACGGGTTTTCAACTCAAGCATCTCCTTCCCCATCCTTCACTTAAGTCGCCCTTTACGGGTTTGCAACTTTAGTGACCCCCAACGGATCCCAGCCGCCCTTTGCGGGTTTTCAACTCGGATCCCTCCTTATATACTTTTCTCTTTTTCCAACCTCTTTCTATTTTAAGCTGAGTTTTTTTTTTTATATATATATAGATTAAGCATAATATTTCTTCACAGCATCTGAATTGATAGGAGCTGGAAAAACTTCTCCATCCATTTCTTGTAGTATGAGAGCTCCTCCGGAGAAAGCCTTTTTAACCACATAGGGGACCGTCCCAATTTGGCGTCCATTTGCCCCTCGGGTCGCGCTGATCAGGGAGATTCCTCTTCAATACCAAATCTCCTTCCTTGAACTCTCTCGGACGAACTTTCTTATTGTATGCCCTCTCCATTCTCTTTTGGTATAATTGGCCATGGCAAATTGCGGTGAGCCTTTTCTCGTCAATCAGATTTAACTGGTCATACCTTTCTTGCACCCACTCATCATCTTCTAATTTTACTTCTCGGAGGACTCTCAATGAGGGAATTTCCACTTCAATTGGTACTACTGCCTCCATTCCATAGACTAAAGAGTATGGAGTTGCCCTAGTGGATGTTCTGACACAAGTTCGGTATGCATGGAGGGCAAATGGCAACTTGTCGTGCCAGTCTCAATAAGTCACTGTCATCTTCTCAATAATCCTCTTGATGTTCTTGTTAGCCGCTTCGACTGCCCCATTCATCTTAGGTCGGTACGTGGTTGAATTACTATGAATAATCTTGAACTGTTTGCAGGTATCTTCTATTAATCCCCGATTTAAGTTTGAAGCATTATAAGTTATGATTCTTTCCGGCATTACGTATCTGCAAATAATCTCTCTCTTGATAAATCGAGTAACCACGGCTTGAGTGACGCTCGAATAAGAAGCTGCTTCGACCCACTTGGTGAAATAGTCGATGGCTACTAAGATAAATCGGTGGCCATTCGATGCCTTAGGGTGGATGACTCCAATGACGTCTATGCCCCACATGGAGAAAGGCCAAGGAGAAGACATGACATGCAACGGATTTGGAGGAACATGTATGTGATCTCCGTCAATCTGACACGTATGGCACTTCCTTACATACTTAATGCAATCTGTTTCCAAGGTCAACCAGAAGTATCCTGCTCTCATGATTTGTCGAGCCATTTTATGTCCGCTAGCGTGACTTCCGCAAGAACCACTATGGATTTCCTTCACAATCTTTCGGGCCTCAACTGAATCTACACATCTCATTAGTGATAAATCTCGACCCTTCTTATACAAATTTTCACCACTCAGGAGGTAACCTTGTGCCATCTTTCTGATCATTCTCTTATCATTTTCTGTAGTATGTTCCGGGTACTTCTGCTCTTTAAGGTACTGGAGAATATCGAAATACCAGTGATTTCCGTCTACTTCATCTTCAACACTCATGACATGTGCCGGGAAATCTTTTAATTGAACGTGTATTGGCTGAATCTCCGTGTCAGTCCCCACTCTAAACATGGACGACAAAGTTGCTAAAGCATCGGCTATTTGATTATCTTCTCTTGGCAAATAATGAAACAATATGTCTTCAAATGGCTTGATCAGCTCCATGATGTAGTCTTTATACAACACCATTTTCGAATCTCGGGTTTGCCATTCTCCTTTCATTTGATAGATTACGAGTGCCGAGTCCCCGTATACCTCCAATTCCTCTACTTTCCTTTCTAGAGCCAACTGGATTCCCAAAATACAAGCCTCGTATTCCGCTACATTATTGGTTGCATAAAAGCTCAGTCTAGCCGTAGCAGGGAAGTAGTCACCATCTGGGGAAATCAATACTGCCCCGACGCCTTGCCCTGACAAATTTGAAGCTCCGTCAAAGTATACTTTCCATTTTTCCTTGGCCTCCCTATCTTCTTCCACATGAGTAATTGCCATTAGATTTTCATTAGGAAATTCAAACTTTACTGGCTCATATTCTTCACTAGCCCGATCGGCCAAGAAATCAGCAATAACGCTTCCTTTAATAGCTTTCTGCGAGACATATATTATGTCATACTCCGATAGCAGGACCTGCCACCTTGCAATTCGTCCCGACAATCCTGGTTTCTCAAATACATATCCGATTGGGTCCAACTTGGATATCAACCATACCGTGTGGTACAACATGTATTGTCTCAGACGATGTGCGGCCCAAGCTAATGCACAACACATTTTTTCCAATGATGAATACTTGACCTCAAAATTTTGTGAACTTTTTGCTTAGATAGTAAATGGCATGTTCCTTTTTTCCTGTATCATCTTGTTGTGCCAACACACATCCCATGGAATTCGCAAATACAGATAAGTACAAGATCAGCGGTCTTCCTTTTACAGGCGGGACCAACACTGGCGGGTTTACTAAATACTCTTTAATCTTCTCAAAAGCTACCTGAAAATCTTCGTCCCAGTCTCCAGGGTTCTTTTTCTTGAGCAATTTAAATATTGGATCGCATTTCGTAGTCATTTGTGAGATGAATCGCCCTATATAATTCAAATGTCCCAAAAACCCTCTCACCTCTTTTTGGGTTTTGGGCGAAGACAAATCCTGGATGGCTTTAATTTTATCTGGGTCCACCTCTATTCCTTTTTCGCTGACCACAAATCCCAACAACTTTCCTGATGTAGCTCCAAAAGTGCATTTGTTCGGATTTAGTTTAAGCTAACATTCTCTTAACCTTCCAAAAAGCTTCCTTAAGTTTATAATGTGTTCTTTGGGCGATCTTGCCTTGGCAATCATATCATCTACGTACACCTCTATCTCTTTGTGCATCATGTCGTGGAAGAGTGTTACCATAGACCTCTGACATGTTGCCCCGGCGTTCTTTAATCCGAATGGCATGACTTTATAGCAAAATACTCCCCAAGCCGTGACAAATGCTGTCTTTTCCATATCCTCCGGTGCCATTTTGATCTGATTATACCCCGAGAATCCATCCATGAAGGAGAATATGGAATATCCGGCAGTGTTGTCTACCAAGATATCTATGTACGACAATGGTAAATTATCTTTAGGACTGGCTCGATTCAAATCTCTGTAGTCCACACACATTCTCACTTTTCCATCTTTTTTGGGTACTGGGACTATATTTGCCTGCCATTCCGGATACTTTGCTTCCTGTAAGAACCCCGCGTTGAACTGCTTCTCTACCTCTTCCTTTATTTTAAGCAACATATCTGGTTTCATTCTCCTCAATCTCTGCTGTACCGGCCTACTATCTGTCAGGATGGGCAGTTGGTGGACTGCTATATCTGGATCGAGGCCTGACATATCCTGATATGACCAGGCAAATACATCTGAGAACTCCTTTAACAAGTCTATCAGTTCTTGTCTGTCTTCCTCTAACAATGTCATTCCTATTTTTACTTCTCTCGGCTCCTCTTCTGTCCCTAAATTTATCAGCTCTGTAGACTCCTTGTGAGGTAGGATTTGTCTTTCCTCTTGCTCGACTAATCTCAAAAGGTCTGAAGGTAGACTCTGGTCCTCAGTGTCTTCATCGTCTAGCTCATCAGTACAGACAGGCCTGTCGAAATCGAAACCAGGCTCATCTGGAGCGTCTTTGCATTCATCATCATTTGGCCTGAAAATATGATTAAAGAGAGAGAATATATATATATATATATATATAAGAAATAAATAATAAATTAAAAGAGGGATCATAAAATGAATGAGAGAGAGGAAGAGTTTAACAAAATATGGATTGAATATATGGATTGTATTTCATTACTTGTGATAAAAAGTATAACATGTGAATAGTTTAAACAAGCATAAGGTCAATCTTTAATTGAATTTAAAAACAACCCTTAAATGTTCTTGAAACATCCAATAAGACAAATTCATTTCATTTCCAAATCAGCCATTAAGACGGCGCAATCATAAGCCTCCCAGTTGTCCAGCTCTTCTCCTGGCGCCATTGGGTAAACCCAAGAATGGGATCTAGGCATCTCCTCAGTGACTGCATTGACAGCTAGTCCTTTCATTTTCTGATCAATTTCTTCCTTTTCCTGGACCTGTTGATTCATACTTTCTCCCTCGCACCCAGAAGACCTGAAGTTCTGGTAAAGGGCTCGTGCATCAATCTTCCCGCCTTCACTAGTAAATTTCCCCATTCGATCGGCTTTCCTCTGTCTCTTTGCCTCAGCCATTATCTCATAATCTTTAGCACTGGCCTCAAACCCCAAGCCGAATCCCAAGCTCCATTTGCTATCCACTAGTATCTCCCTCATTCCTTGGACATTTCTTCCCAGACCTTGTCCCTTTTTCCACCCTTGCTTCTTCATTATCTGGACAGCCATTACTGAGGGCCCTGGGGGATTTAAGACCTCATCCACTTCGAAAGCTCTAAAAGCACACTCATAAGATTTCTCAGAAGCTTCCACGTAAGGCGTGGCACATGTGTGGGCGACTATCATGTCCTTCTGTCCTTTTACCATTACTATTTTTTCGGGAGTCCTGAATTTGACCCTCTGGTGTAGAGAAGAAGGAACTGCCCCTGCCATGTGGATCCATGGTCTCCCAAGTAGGCATGAGTATGAAGGATCAATGTCTAGCACTTGAAACATCAGGTTAAATGGAACTGAACCTATTTCAAACGGGATCTCAATTTCTCCAATGACTCCTCTCTTAATCCCATCAAAGGCCCGGACGATCATGTGATTTGTCCGAATGTAGGTTTGTTCCACAGGGAGAGCCCTCAAGGTGTTTAGGGGCATGATGTTCAATGCAGAGCCATTATCTATTAGCACACCTCACATCCCCATGTTTTTACATTTCACTGCAATGTGTAAGGCTTTGATTCCCCGTCTCCCTCCTTCCAGTATTTCATTATCAGAAAAAGTGATGAAACCATCTGCTGCAATGTTCCCTGCCAAATGATCTAGGTCATTAACTGAGATGCTTTGTGGCACATATGCTTGGCTCAACACTTTCATTAGAGCATTCCTGTGAGCTTCAGAATTTAGGAGTAAACTTAGAATGGAAATTCTGGCCGGGATTTTGTTCAGAGCATCAATGACGCTATATTCACTGTATTTGATAATCTTCAGAAATTCCCCTGCTTCCAAATCGGAGACTAGCTTGGCTACAACTGTTTCATTCTGAGTTCCCGATGTTTGACCCTTTTCCCCAATCGCCTCCACCGGTGTATCTGTTTTCTTGAGTGCGGCATGCCTCATTTCCGGTGAGTATATCCTCCCACTTCGGGTCATCCCTCCAACCCCTGTTACATTCGCTGAACCTCCTTCCTCTTGTGATGCTGAATAAATGCACTCATATTTCCAGGGTACTTGGCGGTTGTCTTTATAAGGAAAGGGCTGTGGTGGCGTCACAACCAAAGTTGTTACAGATGACTGTTGCAGGTGTGCTGGGAGTACTGTTGGTGGTTTGGGAATAAAGGGTTGTGGTAATTGAATGGTTGGAGGCGCTACGATAAATGGCTGAACAGTTGGTGGTGTTGGAATAAATGGGTAGCCTTGCTCTTTGGTGACCATACTCGTTTCCTCTTCTGACTTTTCGACATAAAACTCAATCTGGTGTTTATCCATCAATTTTTGCATATTTTCTATGAACTTTGGGCACTGACGGATCCCATGTACCAGACCATGGTAAGGACAAACTTCTTCCGCATCACCCTCTCCAAATTCTCCTTTTTCTATCATTCCTGCTTTTGTTAAGGCTTTAAATATTGTACTAAAAGGTGTGATGATTTCTGAAACCTTCTTCTTCACAATTTCTCCTCCCCCAATCTTGTTTACTTGGGCTCCCCCTTGATTTTAAGCTTGGGTCTTCGGGACAGCGTTTCCAAAACGCAACTTCCCACTCCTAACTAGATTCTGGACATCGTATTTCAGCCTTATGCAATTCTCTGTAGCGTGCCTCTCAGTTCCTGAGTGATATTCGCAATGTGCATTAGCGTTGTACCATCTAGGGCGGCGCTCCAGTGGTAGTGGATGAGCAAAGGGCATCCTTTCTAGCAGCCCTTGTTGTAGCAGCTGGGGTAATAACTCGGTATAGGTATATGGAATTAAGTCTATAGGAACCCTCTCTCTGACTGGCCCGCTGACCCCTGGTGAAGTGGTTTGAGTGGCTGCTTGTAAGGGTTGTGAAGTCCCAGGACTAGGGTTGGAAGGTCTCGGTTGAAACGGCGTCCCACTCGCTGCATTGATATTACTCGGATACTGGTAAGGATAGGGATTCTGCTGTGGAGGGGCGTAATGCCCATAGGGTTGATATGAAGGATTGTATCCATAATTTCTTGGTGGACGGGGGAAATATTGCTGCCCATAGTTCCTTGGTCTAAAATTGCTTTGCCCGACTTCATGAACTTCTCCTTCTTTCTTTCTTTGGTATGTCAGTCCTTTCTTTTCAACATCCCCAAAGGCTCCACTCCGAACTCCCGCTTCATAAGCCTCTCCTGGCACAATCAACCTGGTGAAGGAGTCGGTTGCTGTTTGGTACAATTCACGGAAATACTCCTTCGGTAATGTCTTCAGAAAATGGCAACCTATTTCCGAGTCCTTCATGTGGGGATCTACTTCTAGGGCTAAGTCTTTGAATCTCTGGCCATACTCCTTGATAGTCTCTCCTAGCTTCCTCTTCATACTCAATAGGGTTTCACGAGAAGGGGCTAACTCATCAATGTTCTTATATTGCATTATAAACGCATCTACCATGTCATTCCAGGTCTTAATCTGACTTGGGTCCAATCTATTATACCATTTAAAGGACGAACCCGAAAGACTCCTTTGGAAATAATGCATGAGCATATCATCAGTACTATATGGCTGCATCTGGCGCACATAGGTGTTCACATGTTCCTCCGGGGACGTAGTGCCATCAAACTTTTCAAACTCCGGGGCTTCGAACTTCGGTGGCAACACCAGATCTATAACTAAAGACACCTTGTCCACTCCCTTTGAAGTACTTCTGATTGCCGCTCAACCCCTTGAGTTTCTCCTCCATTCGGTCCCATAGTTTCTGGGTGGTTTCCTCAATCATCTTCTTAGGGTCTTCTTCGATTTTCCTCTCTAGGAACCCCCCTAAAGTTTCAGCCAAATCATTCACGTGCATCTGATTTGCCCCCCTGGCGCTGTTGGAGATGAGCTGTGGATGGGATTCCAGGGTGAGATCTTGTTGGTGTGTAGGTTGTATTGGTCGCCACCCCTAACAGTGGCGGAAAAGTGAATCGCGACCCACCAGTCATTGGCGAATCAGAGACGATAGGCCTAGTATAAGACGTTTCAGCTCCTGATAGCGGTGAGAAGACAAACTGCGTTCCACTGGATGTTAAAGGAAATGCAAAAGGGTTGCTATCTTCAGTCACCACCCCGATGAGGCCTGAGCTTGCCCCTGTCAGCCTTGAGTTTGCTCCGGTCAAATTCAATCTTGCTTCCGGCATTCCCCCAGTTGGGTCCTCTATATTCTGGGTGTTATCCACCAGTCCTTTTCCCTTCATCAACTGTAACAACATCCCTTTCATCTGCTCCATCTGAGCGTTTGTGGCTTCTTCTCGGCGCTTTGCCTCTTCATCTTGGTGCACTAATTCTTCTCTTAGTCGCTGGATTTCTGCAGCTTGCTCGTCCATTTTCCTAGTACTGGACCTAGTGTTATACTGTCGAGTTTGCTGATACTATTTTCTAGGTCGTGCTATCTTGATTCCTTCCTGAGTTAAATGCCAAAAATTGTTATTATCTTGTTATTGGTTTATTTTAAATACTTTTTAAGATGCAATGTCAATGTGGGACCCCTCCCAATAGTTGGTTGGAACCCCACGGGACAAAAGCCGTGGCCGTCACAAGTATTGTTATCAATCAGGGCCTTTGTCCTTATGCACATGATGTCATGATGCATGAACCTATTCATCATTTAAGATAGAAAAAGGGACTTGGGAATTAACACCATAATAGTAGAATCTTCATTAATTTAAAGCATCCATAAACCACTGTTTTGAAACTCGAAACATAACTTAATTACAAGGGTAAAAGTACCCGGGAGGTCCCTGTACTATACGATTTGTGCAATTTGGTCCCTGTACTATTTTTTTGTGCAAAATGGTCCCTTTACTATCAAAAGTGATCCCCCGCAGTCCCTGACGTTAGTGAGCCGTGACAGAATTGTCAAAATTGCTTATGTGGCACTAACACCGTTAACTGTGCTGACATGGCAGCCGCCACGTGGAATTAAAAAAATCAAAAAATCAAAAATGTATTTTTTTAAAATATAAAATTATTTATTTAAAATAAAGAATTTTTTTTCTTACAAACACCAAAATCCATTTCTCTTTCCTCACCAAAAGATCAAAGACCCTCTTTCTCATGAACCAATGAAGAACACTTTGAATGTTCTTCTCCAAAACTCAGCATCATCACCAAAATTCACCACACTTTGAATTTTCTTGCAAATAATAATCTTATTTTATCATTTTATATTTATATATAGTAATAGTTTCACTTGAATTCTTACATTGTAAAACGGCCTGCCCTGCCCTAATGGAAAGCATCATTAATTTTCCGCCTTACTGTAAAAAAACAAACCAAAATGATC